>PVIC010056606.1:0-10885 GCA_004025085.1 Thryonomys swinderianus
GGAGTGGGTAGGGATATGGGTAAAAATGAGAATTAACTTGTGGCATATACTGGTACAAATTTCCCAATGTTATATGTGATTTTGAGATGTATATAAATTGTACCAATAAAGAATTCAATTAAAAAAAAAAAAAAGAAAGCTGTGTATGCCAGGCATAGTGGAAAATTGTAATCCCAGAACTTGAGAGGCTGAGGTAGGAAGATCTCCACAATTTGAGGCCAGCATGGAGTATATAGTGAGTTCAAGACCAGCCTGAACTACATAATGATACTCTGTCTCAATAAACAAACAAACAAAAAACAACCCCCCAAACAAAAGAAAACTACATGGATAACCCTTGGCATCTGGACACTTGGGTAGTGTTAAAAGGCCTGCTCTGTCCCCAGTCATTATCAGTATCTTTTGTTGTTTTTCTCTCTTGCCTAGAAAGCAACCAGACCGCCACAGCACAGCAGGCACACCTCTCCCAGGTGGAGCTAGTCAACAGCCGCCCCTGGGTCAGTGAGCAGATTAATGTGTACCTGGCCAGGCGCTGGATGGTTGCTTACTGCTACCATGCTCTGCCCAGACAGGTAGGTATCCCTTGGGCCCTGTGCATGTGACTTCCCAACTCAGTAAAGGGGCACTGGGTAAGTGTACTCAGTCCCTGGGCCTCCCCTCAGAGCCGAGGGAAGGGCTGGAGCCCTATGCTAAGGTTGCAGAGCCACAGCCTGGGTCTCATGGGCACTGCTCTCCTCTGGCTGATCTTTGACAGCTGCTTCCCCGCCCATGGTTCTCACCGCTGCAGCTCCCGGAGCCGCTCCATCTCCTGGTCTTTTTCTTGTTCAGCTGCTGCTAAGCGCCGCTGGTGCTGAGCTGTGAGCTCAGCACGGGCCTGTTCAGCCTCCTGGCAATGCGACAGATATTGAGCTGATAGCTCCTTGTTCTCTCTTCGGAGCCGGTCCTCCCGCTGCTGATACGATGTCTCTAGCACCTTGACTCGACTTCTGCTGAAAAAACACCCCCTAAGGGTCTCCTAGAGCACATCGCTATGGTCTTGCAGCTCAGGGGCGAGGCAAGCCAGCCCCAAGCAGGAGGCTGGGTACCTGTGTGAACTCTCAATGAGCTCTAGGTCTGCCTGGTGCTGCTGCTGCAAACTCTCCAGCAACAGCTTGTGCTGGGCCCGCTCCAGCTCCAGCTTCTGCACCTAGGGGACAGCGGGAGACACGGCAGTGTGGGTACAAGACCCTCTACCTCAGTGCTCCCAGGTGCTCTGCTGCCTCTCCCTTCCCTCCTGGTGAAACTTCCATTTAGTGACACGTGCTCACTGTTCCCAGCCTCCATCGCCAGGTGCCTTGACCCCTCACCTGGGTCTCCAGCTCTGACAGTCGGGCCTGGCATTGTAGCAGCTCAGCCTGGAGTGGGGCAGTGCCATTCTGAAGCTGTGCTTGGGCAGCCAGGAGTGGCTTCTGGTATTCCATGCCTGGCAGCAGATTTTGCACCAGGGACTGCGACACCAGGGCCTGAGGGAGAGAATGAGACCACTTTAGGTTAGGAGGTAGTTAAACTTGGTTCACTAAACTGGCCCTTACCCACTGTCTCCCACAGTCATGATCTTGGGTGCCATTCTTCCAGGGCTCAGGTGTCATAGGTGACATAACTAGAGAGGCTGTGGCGGAGGACAGGGATCAGGGTGGCTTTCCAGATGGAACAGAACAACACCTGCAGCCTGGAGCATCCCAGCTGCGCCCATCTGGCTGCCACCTCCAAATCCCTACTGATGCTGGTGATGTACATCTACAACACCTGGAAGTCATGAGGCTAAAAACTTCAGGAGGGCACAGAGGGGAGGCACTAGAGCAAGCTGGCTGGCATATTTGATACACCCTTCCTGGCAGGTTACCATGGCCAACCCCTGCAGTTGCCTCTGAGTGTGGCAGAACTGTTCTCTGGGCCCAAGACCTACCTGTTTGTCTCCCTTCCTACCTGGACAGGTATGGGGGGCCCCGTGGGTTCCTGCGAGCTCAGGAAACAAGTTGCAGGCTCTGAAAAGTCAATAGCAGAGAAGCACAGAATGAGTGGGAGGCCTGTGCAGCCCCAGGCTCTAATCCTGTGTGTCTGGAAGCTCATCTTGAGGCCCTGTGATGTGAACTTTGGCTGCACACTTGACTGGATTAAGGAATACCTAGGAAATCAGTAATACAGCCCGCTAGGTGTGGCTGTGAGGGGCAGCACTGTCTCTGACCTGAGTGTGGGCAGCACCATCAAGCAGGGTGGGGCCACATAGGAGGGGAAGCCCACTCGTGCTGGCATGGGCACAGACTTGTCTCTCCTCTCTCTCTGCCTCCTGCCTGCCATCAGGTGAGCTGCTCGGCTTCAGCATGTGCTGCCCACCACACATCCCCAGCATGACGTGCTGCCTCATCTCGGACTGAATCTGTGAGCCACACAACCTCTCTTCCTCTAAGTTTCTTTTCTCAGGTTTGGTCACACTGATGAAAAGCTGAATGATACAGGCTCCAAAGAAGCTCAAGGTGCCTCTTCCTCACCAGAGTCACACCACAAACAAAGCAGAGAACGAACCAGTGTGGAAAGGGTCTCCAGAGACTGTTCTCTTTAGGTCACCTGCAGAGAGGGACAAAGTGGCCGGGCTGCAACTCCTGGGAAACCTGGGGACAAAGGGACAGGGCAGCAAGGTGAAGCACTCTCTATGTAGACCACGGAGAGAAGAGGGAAAGTGGCACCAGGGGTAAAGGGAAATCTGGGGTTTAAATGACTGGGTGGAGAGGCCCAGTAGCCAACAGTTTAGTGGGCGTGCAGGGCCTGGCTGGTAAAGGAGGTGAGACATAGCCTCCAACTGCACTGTCATCAGGGGCTTCGCGGAGGCATCAAACACTCAGAGCCAGTCAGCCCCTGGGCCTGTCCGCCTCTAGGGAAGGAGGCTGGGGCGACCTGACTGCTGCCCACTCGGCCCTGGGTGCAGACGTACCCTGCAGCGTCAGGCCCAGTGGCCAGTGCCTCTCGTGCTGCTGCTCCTCCTGAGGTCCTGCCCAAAGCTGCCGGCTCAAGCCCCTGAATGCTGGCAACGGGTTGGCTGAGGACAGTCCATGTTAAAGATGAAGGTGACAGGAAGGCCTGGTTAGGCTGGAGTCTGCCCTAGACAGACTTGCAGAGTGGAGCTTGAAGGGCTTCTCCCTCTCTCTCTGCTTTCCACTCTGCTGTTCCCACCATCACCTTGGGGAATCCCCGACGTCTGTGCTCCCAGGGCCCCTCCTTCCCTTCCGGGAGCTACTCCCCACATTAGCATCCACCATGATATGTGACTGGACACATATGATAACATGCATGTCATGCATAGAGTTGTTCAACTTCAAAGCCTGTCTGGGCCCACTGAGCTCTGCTCAGCCTTTATACTGCTGCTCTGTTCAAATGTTCCCCGGGGCAGTCCCCCTTTGGGCTCCCCTCTTTTCTGTAATTGTAATCTTCCTTCTCAGCTTGCAGAGTCTTTTCTGTTTGGGTCTCAGTTTCTCTCTTGGTTTCAAGTCAAAGTCAACCTCCCACTACAGCAATTCCAGAACTGATGATATCCCTGGGCTCACAAAACCGCCAAGTCTCTTCCTCTCAGCTCTGATTACGGAGCATTTCACCACTTCCTCTGGACCCCTAGCCTTGCCAACTCTTTGAGCTGGCCCCTTCCACCTGTCATGGTCTCTTCCTGCTCTCAGAGGTCTGTCACGGTCCTGCCCCACTAGACCATTATTCTGTGGCTCCCCAGGAATTGCCCCTTGGCCCATTTGGCTTCTCTAACATCCCAAAGGCTCATGGGAATCTCAGCTCACACATACTTTAGCCACTCTAGCTTGGGTCAACAGAAGCACCAACAATACACAGACTGGGTTTCTTTGACAGCCTGAGGGCTCATGCACAGCAACACAGCTCAAAAGCAGGGGACAGCAGCACCCTCTATCCTCTTGTGCCTGCCTGTGCCCGGACAGAAGCCAGCAGCTCTCTCTGCTGCGTCTATGAGGAAGGGAAGCAAAGCTCATGGTCCCTGGCGAGTTCACCCCACTAGACACAGTTCCCATTCCCGAGACCCATACCTGCCAGAAGGGGCAGAGCCTGCTGTCCCCACTGGGTTCAGGGTCTTACAGGTCCCACTGTGCTCCTCTCTGGACAGACCTTGGGATTTCTTCTGAGATAAGACGTGGTCTAGCCAGTCCTCCTCCTTTTCCTTCTTCTCCTTTGATGCTCCCAGTTTGGCAGTTTGACTGGATTTGGCAGGGGACAAGGCACCCTCACTCAGTAGCTTTGTCCCAGAGGAGGGCAGCCTAACAGGGCTAGAATGCAGGCCTGGGGCTGAGTGCTGCCTCATGGGAGGGGGAACAGAGGATGTAGAGATTGCTGAGTCTCCCTGGGCCTCTTGAGTGGGAGAGGGAGGAAGGAGGTCCAAGTCTTCATCTTTGAGGCCCAACCAGTCAGCTCCTCCCTTTCTGGGATGGATGGGGCTGGAAGCCACTGGAGGGCTCCATTTTGAGCCTGGTTCTCCCTTATGGTCTGGGCCACCTTCTGCTAAGAACCTGCTTCAAGATAAAGAACAAGATGTTAAGGCAGGGTAGATATCTGTTCCAAGAGCCCCTTGCCAGCCTTTCCCTCTGTGCTGGGGGACTGTGAGGGACAGAGGGCAGTGGCTCCCATACCAGGTCAGATGAAGGGCAGAGGCAGAGGGTGTACTATCTATACAGCAGTAAGAAATATCAAGAAATAGGCATTTACAGGCATGGTGGCTCACACCTGTAATCCTAGCACACGGAGGCAGAGGCAGGAGGATTGCTGTGAGTTCAAGGCCAGCCTGGCCTACATAGTGAGTTCAGAGCCAGCCTGAACTACAAAGCAAGAACCTGTCTCAAACAAACTAAAAAAAAGAAAAAAAAGAAATATGGGCATTTTGACTTCTGTGATGTAAACCAGGGCGATTCTGCCCATACAGAACACAGTCAAATCACACCCAGGCACATGGGTCCAGAGAACATCGGTTGGATCAAGTGGTATCAGGTTTCCCATAATGCTCACTTTGTGACCAGCTCATTTATATAGCCACTG
Source organism: Thryonomys swinderianus (assembly GCA_004025085.1). Lineage (NCBI taxonomy): Eukaryota > Metazoa > Chordata > Mammalia > Rodentia > Thryonomyidae > Thryonomys > Thryonomys swinderianus. The sequence continues at coordinate 5,080 of PVIC010056606.1, forward strand.
CCTATAGCTCTTACCATCCAGTAGCTACAGGCTCCTAAATTTAGGCTCTGGGATCAAGGGGCAGAGGAGGCTGCTCAGTGATGCAGCATGTGCTTGGCCCTGAGTTCAATCTAGCTCCAATTTAAATAATCATCATAATAATAATGTTCTACAATACAAAGGTTAACATGGCCCCTGTGCAAGGATGACACACAAATTCATGAAATTTTTCATGTCATGTATAAACTTTCAATGTTATTTGTGATCATGATGTGTGTATAAAATGTATCAATAAGGAATTTTACCATTAAAAATACATTTAAAAGGAAGAAACTAATTTTTAGAGCTATAAATTGTTATTTATTGGTATTTCTCAGGATGTTTCAAGTCTCAGAACACAGACTCACAAAACTTGAAGTTTAAGAAATTTTTTTTTAATTTAAAATTTCTATCTAAAAAATAATAATTATGTTCTTAAAACAATATCAGTGTGGAATAGAAGTATGCAGATGGGCCGGAGGGCTGGCTCAGTGGTTCCGGTGCCTGCCTCGCAAGCACAAGGTCCTGAGTTTGATCCCCCGTAACCATATACAATGCTGGGCGTGGAGACTCACGCCTACCAACCATCAATACCACATACCACAGTGCTGGGCATGGTGGCTCACGCCTGTAATCCCAGCACTCGGGAGGCAGAGACAGGAAGATTGCTGAGTTCGAAGCTTGCCTAGGCTATATAATGAGCTCAGAGCCAGCCTGAACTACAAAGCAAGACCCCGTCTCAAAAAAAAAAAAAAAGTATGCAGATGAAGAAAGGCTGTTACAGCCAATGTCCCCAGTGCTGAACTCAGCTAAAGGAGTGGGGAGGTTCTTACAACTTTTCTTTAAGTTTGAAGTTACCTCAAAATATAGTTTAAACTATATGTGGCGGGGTGGGGGGGTGTCAGAGATTTAGCTCAGTGATTTTGGAACCTGCCTGGCAAGCACAAGGTCCTGAGTTTGATCCTGGTAACCACATACAATACCAGGTGAAGTGACTCATGCCCACCAGCAATTAGTACCACACACCACAATGCCAGGAGTGGTGGCTCATGCCTGTAATCCCAACATTCGGGAGACAGGCAGGAGGACTGCTGAGTTCAAGGCTTGCCTGGGCTACAGAGTGAGCTCAGGGCCAGCCTGAACTATAAAAGCAAGACAGTGTCTCAACAAAACAAAAACAAAAAACTACATGCTGGGTCTGCTTGCGTAGCCAGGCTGGTGGTTCATGCCTATAATCCCAGCACTTGGGAGGCTGAGGCAGGGTGTGAGTTCAAGGTCAGCCTAAACTATATAAGGACTCTTAGTTTCAGAAAAGCAAAACAAAAACAATAGCAAAACTTACATGTTGAGAGATAAACTCCAAATTCAGAAATTTCATCAGTGACTTAATTTTGTTACAAACTAGAAAGAATGTGGGGTCTGCACAGCCTGGGAAGGTCCCACTAACCCCTGGACTGTGTTCCTCAGGGAGACTAAGTGACACCACAGCTTTTTTTTTTTTTTTTTTTTTGCTTTTTGAGACAGGGTCTCGCTTTGTAGTTCAGGCTGGCCTTGAGCTCACTATGGTGCCCAGGCAAGCTGCTGCGAACTCAGCAATCCTCCTGTCTCTGCCTCCCGAGTGCTGGGATTACAGGTGTGAGCCACACGTCTGGCATTGTGGTATGCGGTGTTGATTGTTGGTGGGCGTGTCTCCACGCCCAGCATTATATGTGGGAATGAACTCAGGACTTTGCGCTTGTGAGGCAGGCGCCGGAACCACTGAGCTAAGCCTCCAGCCCGACACCACAGCTTTTATGGCTTTCAGGAGGCTTCAGGCAAAGGAAACCATCTTGACCTCACCCCTAAGCAGTCCCCAGTGGGAACTTGGGGCTGTTAGCTGGGGTAGAGTCTAAGATAAGGGTCCTATGGGAGTTGTTCCCATTCCTACTGGGACCCCTGGGCAGCTTTCCTCTGCGATAGCACTCACAGCCTCATGTCTTAGCCTCACCCAAGGCCATCAGGTGGGATAGGGAGATCTGTGAGGACTTGTCTTTCCAGTGGCCAACCTCTCCCGGAAACCAAGCTCCCTGCAGGCCTTCTTCACCTGACAGACTGTCGATGCGACTGCTGGCCCTCAGAGGACCCCAAGGTAGGCTGGTATGCCCCAAAGGTGAGAATTTCATCATCCCAGGTATCTTCTTTGTCTGAAAATTAAGGCGGTTGTGACTATGTTCTAGAATCTAGCATGGGGGAAGCCAAACTTTGTTTTTTTGGTAGTGCCAAAGACAGAACCAAGAGCCTGGCACATGCTAACCTAGTACTCCTCACTGAGCTTCATCCCCAGCCTTTGGATGCCCAACTGTTGCCCCTGCAGGTTTCTGTCTAGAAACACTGAACTGGCAGGTGACATGCAAGACAAGCTGAGGCAAGGTTGCCCTAGAAAAAGCATGGTGGACATACCAGACCAGCTGGAAACTGAAAATATACTAGTCAGGGCTTTGTCCCCGCTTCTTTTTTTTTTTTTTTTTTTTTTTTCTGTTTGGAGACAGGGTCTCGCTTTGTAGTTCAGGCTGGCCCTGAGCCCACTATGGTGCCCAGGCAAGCCGTCGCGAACTCAGCAATCCTCCTGTCTCTGCCTTGTCCCCGCTTCTTTAAGGTTAGCCCAGTGGGCTGTGTATGTCACAGAAATCTAACAGATGACTAGCAAGCCAATGCTTGTGAGTAACACTGGTCCACAGGAGTGTTTTTAGACTATAAACTGGTTTCTCTCAGAGGGTCAAGAACTACCCTGAGCAGGGGATATAGCTCAGTGGCACAGCAAGTTTGGCAATCTTGGGGCCTTAAGTTCAATCTTTGGTACCAAAGAAACCAAAACCTAAACAAATGAAAACTACCCTGAGGGCGTCTATAACCTTAGGAATTTAGGAGGCCAAAGCAGGAGACTCAAAGTCTGAGCCCAGCTTGGGCACCTTAGCAATATATCCAGATCCTGTCTCAAAATACAAAATAAAGGGCCGGCGATTTAGCTCAGTGGTTCTGGTGCCTACCTTGCAGGCACAGGGTCCTCAGTTCGATTCCCGTAACCACTTACAATGCTGGGCGTGGTGACTCACGCTCACCAGCAATCAATACCACATACCACAGTGCCAGGCGTGGTGGCTCACGCCTGTCATCCCAGCACTCGGGAGGCAGAGGCAGGAGGATTGCTGAGTTCCAGGCTTGCCTGGGCTACATAGTGAGCTCAGGGCCAGCCTGAACTATAAAGTGAGACCCTGTCTCAAAAAATAAAATAAATAAATTTAAAAAATTAAAAAAGCGGGGGGTGCTTTGGATTGTCAATCTAAAGGCTCTGAGTTCAATTCTCTGTACTGGGAAAAATAAATAAAATAAACTAACTTGACAAGTTATAACAAGTATATCATACAGCAAACAGCATCTACATGGAACAACAGGGTGCTGAGTGCGTGATGGTGAGAATTATCTCACAACACCTCTGTCCCAGTTAAAAATGTATTTAGTAACTAAGGTGTGTACTATGACAGGAAGCTATTTCTTGTTACCTGTTGTGGTAAACATTGGCTAGAGGCCCCCCTACCCTGCCCTCTGGTCCTGGCCTACCCTTTCCCCAGGGCTTCCTCACCTTGTGGCTTCTGGTATTTGTTGTCTAGCTTGAACTCTGTGTGTTCCCCAGTTCCTGGGTGAGCTAGGATTTTGGTGGTTGGGCCTCGACCCAGCAGCTCATCCAGCTTGGAGCGAGCAGGCCAGGGCCCTTCCCTGCAGGATGGGATATGGGGAAAGAGTGTGAGGCTACACAGGGCTCCTGGTGGCCCCTGGTGTCTCCATTCTTGAGTTTTTCGCTGAAACTGAAGCAGCAGTCTAGCCAGAGACTCTCCACCCATGCCACATCCTTACTGGTCTCCCATATGCCTCTTCTCTGCCGCGGGGCTGTCTCCAAAGCTGAGAGTGGCCATGATGTCATCTCTATCATCAAACAGCAATTCTTCTTTCTTTTGGATGGGGGTGTCCCCAGGAGTTAGAGGAATAGATGGACCTGAAGACAGAACCAAAGTCCAATGTGTGTGGCCTTCTGGCCCTCCACCATGACTAGATGGGCAGGCATGGGGGTCTCTCTGCAATCTTGAGCTTCTGGTCGGTAATGGGCATGAGTCTGCCTATGGGACTCTAGGGCCCCACTGTACCTCCAGGCTATGCGTCCACTTCCCTGTTCCCAGAGACTGAGGCTCTCTTGGTCCTGAGGTCTCCTGAGACCCATAGTCTTGCCTGGCTGAGGGCTCTGGGACAGCGAATTTGTCTGAGTCTCTCTCGGGATGAGGAAAACGCCTCCCCACCTTACCTGGACCTCTGACTGTGCTGGGATTCTTCTCAGAAGCAGCTTTACTCTCCATCACTGGTAGCTTCTTGGCAATTCCATCATCATCAGAGAGAAGTCTTGTTAATGGATCTTCTAAGTCTCACCACCAGAAGAGAAAGCAGAGGTTAGACTGCACCACTTTGTTCAGGAAAAAAGGCCGGAAGCTAAGGCAGCTACACTCAAGCATAAATGAGCTCCTTGACATATGGAGGGCATCCCCTGTGGCAAGGGGGACTCCGATGCAGAGCTGATAGTAGGCATGGGAGGAGAGCTAGGCGAACCCAAGGGCCCTCTGATTTTGTTGGTCCCATGGGCTCCTAGAAACGTCCCTGAGGCATTAGAAGAGAAGGAAAACATCCATGCATTGTGGAGGGAACAGGATCTCTCCCTATACTTTAGCTGCTCCCCTCCAATACAGCAGAACTAGTCCTTCGTAGAGTTCATGAGGAACTACACTGAGGCAGAAACTTTCTGTTCCTTCTTTAATACACACAGTAACTTGACTTCAGACAGCAGGCAAGTATTATAAAGGCTACATGTCCCCATTGGAGCCCAGCCTGGACACCTTGGTGATTTAGCAAGATCCTGTCTCGAAATAAAAGAGCTGAGGATGCAGCTTAGTGTAAAGTCCTTTGGTTCAACCTTCTGTACCACAAACAAACAAACAAACAAACAAACAGTGTCCCAGAAGCAGGACTGGGGCGTCTTTGGTACCTTCAAAAGAAAACTTCCCATACTGATGCTCAAAACTGGTGGGAGAGGAAGGTGGCTTTCTGAAGGGACTGGTGTCCCCTGCAGGAAGAACAGAGAAAGTAGCTCTGGGCCTGGGTCTCTCCCTGTTTAACCTCCTCCTCTACACCTTGGACTGGGGTCCCTTGGACAGTAAGGACTTCTGGGGCTCAAGGCTGTGGGCACAGCCATGGAGGGTCCCCACCCACCAGTTCTCACACATGCTGTTGATATGGAGATGTGGTAGGAAGCTGCATCCACCCTCTTGTCATGAATCATTCCAAACAGGTATGGGTTTGGACCAGGCTACCTATAAATTTCCCTTTTTAAAAATTATAATTATTGTTGTTTTTGTACTCCAAGGCCTCATGCATTCCACATGAGTTCTCTACCACTGAGCTACAACCCCACCAGGCCAAATTTCCATTTTTTTTTTTTTTTTTTGCTTTTTGGAGACAGGGTCTTGCTCTGTAGTTCAGACTGGCCCTGAGCTCACTATGGTGCCCAGGCAAGCCGCCGCGAACTCAGCAATCCTCCTGTCTCTGCCTCCCGAGTGCTGGGATTACAGGCGTGAGCCACCACGCCCAGCATTATATGTGGTAACTGGGGATCGAACTCAGGTCCTTACGCTTGCGAGGCAGGCGCCGGAACCACTGAGCTAACCCTCCGGCCCCCAAATTTCCATTTTAACTCAAAAAGCTCTTCTAG
>PVIC010056607.1:0-10903 GCA_004025085.1 Thryonomys swinderianus
TTTTTTTTTTTTTTTTTTTTTTTTTTTTTTTTTTTTTTTTTTTTTTTTTTTTTTTTTTTTTTTTTTTTTTTTTTTTTTTTTTTTTTTTTTTTTTTTTTTTTTTTTTTTTTGCTTTTTGAGACAGGGTCTCGCTTTGTAGTTCAGGCTGGCCCTGAGCTCACTGTGGTGCCCAGGCAAGCCGCCGCGAACTCAGCAATCCTCTTGTCTCTGCCTCCCGAGTGCTAGGATTACAGGCGTGAGCCACCACATCTGGCTATCTCATTGTGTTTTAAAGGTATATCATCATTATTAGTGCAAATAACAATTAATATTTGTAAATAAAGCCTAAGGTAATACAAGTAAGTAAGTATATTTAGTTGACTAAATCAAGGGAAACAGAATAGTGTGCTCAATGGAAAGAACTCTTACTGGTAGTTGGAAGATATAGGTTAAGATTCCTTATCTTTCATTTAATAGCATTGTGGCCCCTGGGAAAATTCTTTCCTGAGCTCTAGATGGTTTAAGTATAAATGAAATTTCAGGCCAGATTAACTCTGAGGTTTTTATCCTTCTGTTTTATAATTCTGGAAAGGAGACAGCTCCAAAAATCTTATTATCATAATGTTTAAGTTTATTATCCATGCTTTTAATGTTAATTAACAAGACTGGTAGAGAACTATTATAGACTGGAGTTCACAATAGTGTTCCTAGAAAGTTTTCCCTATGAAATATTTGAACAAACATGAATTCATATTAACTCTTTGTTCCTTGAACAGCATCAACTAATTTTTATTCTCTACAGTTATTAGGATTAGTTCATTCTTGCAAATGGGTATGTGTTGAGAAATTTTTGATATTTCTTTTATTAACCGTGTTGCAAGGTTTGGTTCTATCAGGCCAGTAAACAAGCAGCTAGTGTTTTATCTTCAGTCAAGATTTCAAGCCCTGTCAATTGTGTGATGGGGAAACTTCAAAGTTACAGCTGCTTATCATTCATGACTTGTCACCCAAGATTAACACCATTGACTAAGACCAAGCTGGTGACACCTTATAAAAACTTATGATGGTTCTCACTGTAAATCAAAAGTCACAGCTGGCCAACCTGCCTGAGTCTTGTTTCCTGTCGCTTTGACACTTGTCTACATCATTTTAGAGAAGATCAAGCTGGAAACCATGTCATCTACTTTACAGAAAGCTACTATTTCACCTGCCTTCTCGTTGCTTGATGAAAGTGAGAAGGTTTGTTAATACACACAGAAGTGGGTGGAAACCTTGTTACTTTGTGGGGTAAAAAGCAAATTTACAGTGCTGAGATGGGGAAGGGTTTGGGAAGAAGAGTTATTGTCCAGGAAGCTGATAAATATAATTTTGCATATTTTGATTTTGAGGTGTCTATTAGATATCCATGTACAGATACTCAGAAAACGATTATATGGTTGAGACTGAAATTTAGGATAAATGTCCATAGCAGAATATTTCCCAAGAGCTGTTTTGGGAAAATTAAAAAGAATTCTCTCTTTTCCTTTGCATAAACTTTGTTAAATTCTCAGACCAACTACTTTTCTTATAAGATTATTTATCATAAGATTATAGCATTCCTGGGTTATAAAACATTATTATAACTGTAAAAAGTCATAGGCAAAGAATATCCTTTTTTTGCAAGGTTGCAGAATGAATGGAACTACCCTGTGTTGGACAACATTGCCATTTCTGAAACAAAATACCTGATATTCACAATTTACAGGAAGAGAGGCTGAATTTGGCTCATGGCTTCTGATTTCAGATTGTTATTGGCTGTTGGCTGACTATTATAGTTGAAGGACGCAGTGTCATCTACTAATAACAGATTTCCCTCTGAGCAACAATGGACTGATCCACTGATAAATATATAATCCAAACTGTTCTCTAGGCATTCCTTAGTCTGGGAAGATGGACAATACAGCTCAATCAAATAGCTAATTGTAGGAAGCCAATGAAGTTGAACTAACCCCACCATACTTGCTATACATTAAGGCTCCTTCTGCAGTTTCTGTTAACCATTACACTGGCCCCAGGTGTAAGTAATAAATGGTGTTTTCTATGATCTATCCACAGTGCTCGCTTCGGCAGCACATATACTATGATCTATCCACAGGCTTCTGTGTACCCTTACTGCCATTACTGTAACAATATGTAAATCTTATATGAGAAGGTAAAAACTGGAAAAATAAATGTGGAAATCTCTAGAAACAAACATGATGTCTAGTACACAATGGGATATGATTTAGCAAAGCCAGAAGCTTCATATTTCATCCTGCAGTGTTGGTGTGGTTTAGCCTTGGATAGCTGGGTATTTAATATCACTTGAATTTCTGACTTAAGAGTTGTACGTGGCTTTATGATATCAACATCAGCTTAGAACTTGAAGGTAACTACTGGCACCATTGCTATTTTACTCCTGCTGTTTCTCCTACCACAGGGGACACTGTGATGGGAAAATCATAGAATTTACTAACATGACTGATAAGGATCAGAAGATCAAGCTGTAGATCTCTATGTAGTTAGAGAAATACCAGCCGGGCTTGAGCTAAGGAAATCAATTTGAAAACATGTAGTAGATTGTCTGATAACCATAGGTAGAGCCCTTTGGTAAAATGTTAACTTGCTTTGAAATATATATATATCCTTTCAATTCAACATGATCAAAAAGGTAATTCTTGAAGAAACAGTTCTAGTAGTGTGTCCCACTATAAGACCTAGGCAAAAAGAAAACTTGTTGTGTTATAAATCCAGCTAATGCCAAGACACAAAATCTTCCCTCCAATATAGCCTATACTCATCTGAATATATACTCATCTTAGATATGACTCTGACTTTTTTCTATAATTGTAATGACTCAGGAATCCTGCCAAGAGTTATTCTTTTGTGTGTGTGTGTGGGGGGGGGGGGGCTGTGTGGTACCGGGGATTCAATTTGGGTCCTGTGCTTCCAAGACAGGCACAGTACCACTTGAGCTAAATCCCCAGCCCACCAAGAGTTATTCTTATACAGCCTGGGGAGTTCCTGCCAATGCACGTTTCAGAGACATCAGAGAAGAGGGTCCTATTTGTCTTGTTTGTCGCACCCAGAAGGATTGGATATACGAAAATTTCTGTTTAAATTCATTGGTGGCCCTCTTTGGACTAGGGACTCAGGAATTCATTCACTTATATTTTATCTGTGCTGTACATGGAGTAATTAGTATCACAAGTTAATTGATGGAAAGATCTTAGCACTGGCAAACCCTGCCCTCTCCTCTGTGTTTATTCGTACCTTCCCAGTCCCTTGAAACAGGTATCATTGTATCGGTCAGCCTAAAGGTTCATGCTGGTACGAGATGATAGAACTTAAGCTTTAAGCACAACCTGAAGGAGAAATGGTTCATTTTACTCGTGTTTCAAGATGTTGCAGTTTATGGTGGGCTAGTTCTGAGGAGGCAGGAACAGCAAAGGAAAGGCAAGATGGGAGAAAGCTGCTCCCTTCACAGTGGCCTGGGGGCAGAGCACCAAAGGGTGCCAGTGCGAGCCGCGGCCTCCACGTAGCCACGCCTCCCCGGCCCTCCCTTCCCCAGAGCGTCCCTGACTCCTGAGGGCACATTCAGCAGGACGCATAAGTGGATTCCTCCACCGGTGGGCGCAACACTTCCGTGCCCCATCCACCTCCCCAAGAGTCCTGTTCCAGTCGAGCTTCTAATTAAGATTTACTGGCACTGATCTATTTCTTATCAACATCACACCTAGTCTCATATCCTTAAACCATACCTCAGGCCAAATAAATACAATCATTAGACACAATTCCACGAAATATGAGGCAATTCTCTGGACTACGTGCAATCAAAAACTCAACAATACCTTCTCCGAGTTCTTAGCAGTTCTAGCATGCAAGTCCCATCCAAATTCTTCTCTGAGACGCAAGGTGAATTCTTAGACGTGAATCCCTGTAAAATAAAAAACTACATAACTCTCAAGATACAATGGAGCAGAGTAAACATTCCCATTATGTAAGGAAGGAGTAGGTAAATAAGAATAATAGACTACTGTTACACATTTTGGACCTTATTTCTACATTTGGAAATGTTCATATAGAAGGGAAACTAGGGAGGGAGAAAAGGAGAAGTAAGGAAGAGAAAGGAAAAAGATAGAATAGAAGAAAAATTGGAAACAAAGCTTTTTTTTTTTTTTTTTTTTGAGACAGGGTCTTGCTTTGTAGTTCAGGCTGGTCCTGAGCTCACTATGTAGCCCAGGCAAGCCTCAAGCCTCTAACTCAGCAATCCTCCAGCCTCTGCCTCCCGAGTGCTGGGATTACAGACATGAGCCACTACGCCTGGCACTGTGGTATGTGGTACTGATTGCTGGTGGGCATGAGTCACCACACCCAGCATTGTTGTATGTCGTTACTGGGATCGAACTCAGGACCTTGTGCTTGTGAGGCAGGTGCCAGAAGCACTGAGCTAAATCTCCAGCCCAGAAACAAAGCTTTTTTAAATAAGAAGAGAAGAGAATTTGAAGGGAAGGGAAGGGAAGGAAGAGATAAAAATCAAGCCGGATGTGGAGGTTCATGCCTGTAATCCCAGCATTAGGAGACAGGCAGGAGGACTGCTGAGTTTGAGGCTTGCCTGGGCTACATAGTGAGCTCAGGGCCAGCCTGAAGTATAAAGCAAGACTCTGCCTCAATAGGGGTGGGAGGCCATAGGATGGGTAGGGGAAGGGGAAAAATGAGAATTAAATTATGTCATATACTGCTAAAAATTCTCAATGTGGAGTGTAATTGTATGTGTGTATATAATGTACCAATAAATTAAATTAATTTAAATTTAAAAAATTCAAGATTACCTGTAAGGATTGCCTGGAGTTCATTAATGTGGGTTTGGTATAATTAATGGCAGGACTGTACTCAGTTGTAAACAACTACTGGTTAGTTTGTTGGAAAATGAAATTGATATAAAGCTCTCCCATTCTATAATTTTTACTTGCATGAAAAAGATAAACTTGAGACATTTATAGCTAAGTGGATGCAACTTGAGGTTATACTCATAAGTGAAATAAATAGGACACAGATGTCACAAGTGAAATAAATAGGACACAGTAGTCAATACCATATCATTTTTCTAGTGTGAGAGACTAAAGGTGTAAATGAGGTTCAAAGGGTATGATAGGTATTGTGAAAGAGAAAGAAAATGTTCAAGGGGGGAAGGGGTGTTGAATGAGTGGAGGCAGAAGAAAACAGAGAAGAGAAAAAGAATTGATGGTAAGACGGAAAAAAAATGGAAACAAGGCATATGCATATAGGGGTAGAGGGTTAAAGGGAGGGCAGGGCAATGGGAAAAGTAATAATTAAGATATATCATGTCCACATATAAATTCTCAATGATAAATGTGATCATAATGAATTCTTCCAATGTACCAATAAACTCAGTAAAAGAACAATTATTTTACTTGTATGAATTATTTTTATATAATTTAGAAAATATGCAATTTTATTCATTTCAGATCTTTAATTTTTTGAAAGACAAAGATCATGTTTTTCACAATACTTGTTTGTTGAACAGAAGATAGTTCATACTCTTGCTTTAAATATTAATAACAGATCTCTGTCTAAGTGAAGGATAATATAGCAACGAGCTCAGAGACTTTCTAATTTAGAACAAATATAATCTCTAAGAATTTTTCCATGTATGCAAGCTATCCATTTTTATATATATATATATATATATATATATATATATATAAATTTTCTGCTTTCAGTTTTATGTAAGTGTCAGATATTTAACTAAGAGATTTTTGTTCTGTTTTGTGTGTGGCACTACTTGAATTCCCTTGACTTTAGGGAGGTGAAACTATTCCATTTGCTATGGCACTGATAGATGTAGCATTATACTTGTTAACCAAATAAACATACACACACACACATAATGTATTTATATGGCCTATGTACATATATAATATATATTACATCAATACATTTGTCAATTATATTACATTAATCAATATTATATATTGGCAATATTACAATAATATTACATTTGTCAATATTACAATTATATTACATCTGCCAATATATTACATTAATACATTTGTCAATCATATTGCCAAGTCCATCGTTGTAATATCTTACGGAATTATTTTGCTCACACACAATGCAAAGCTAAAATCATTTTAAAAGGCTATGCATTGATTGCATGTGGTATAGGGGCTGAACACTTGAAATCACCATTTGTCTAAGTTGTCAGTAGCCTTATCTCAGTTTCCACAGTTCCTCCATCTTCTACCCAGTTGAACAGGGATATGGTGAGAATCATCACTCTTCTACCCAGGAAGACCTTGGTTGTATCACTAATCTTTGGAATTACTCTGAAATATGTTATTGCCTTTAATTGATTATTTACCTAGACAAGCATTTCTAGTCATCCAATTTGGTGTTCGCTCCTCCAGGAGTGCTTCTTCTCCAGAGCACTTTATGATCTACTGAGTATGTATGTTTTATTACATCTGACAAAATAATCCCAAGATCAGTTTGGGCAACCAATAAACCCACCATAAGGTAGAACTGAGTTTTAAACACCAGTTGTAAATACCACTGAAGTATTCTTCCATGTATACCTAACACAATAAATACCATAAAAACTGAAAATGACATTCTATGAGTGTCTAGGTTATGAAAAAATAGGGAAAGACAAAAAAACCCTGTCAAACCAGAGGAAATTAAGGAGACATGATCACATGCCATATCATATCTTCTATTAGGTTCTAGAACAAAGGAAAGCTATTTCTAAGATTTTAAAAATATAACGTGGTTAGGTAAAATGCTGATATTTCTGGTGCTTGACAAAAGTATGTACAGGAATTCCAAGAATTAAGATCATTCCTTTAAATTTGGAGGGGAGGGCTGAGTTTTTTAAGCTCTATATATTGTAGATAGTAGCCCTTTGTCTGAGGAATTATTAGTAAAGATTTTTTCCCCATATTGTTGGTTGCCTTTTTGCTCTGCTGGTGGTTTATTTGCTATGTAGAAGCTTCTTAATAGAAAGAGATCCCACTTGTTGCTTCCTTCTGGTAGTTCTCATGCTATAGAGGTTTTGTTCATAAAGTCTTTCCCTAATCCAATGTCTCCAAGAATTTTACCTAACCTGTTTTGCAGCAGGTTTAGTGTCTCTGTTTTAATATTTAGGTCTCTCATCCACTTTGATTTTAGTTTATTTAGTACATGGTGAAAGAGATGGATCTAGCTTCAGTCTTTGGCAGGTTGAAACTTAGTTTCTCCAGCACCATTTGTTAAAGATGCTATCTTTCCTCCACTGAGGATGTTTGGCTCCTTTATCAAAGAAGAGGTGGCTTAGTCTATCTGGCATTGTTTCTGGATCTTTGAATCTATTTCGCTGATCCTCAGGTCTGTTTCTTTGCCACTACCATGCTGTTTTTATCACAGTGGCTTTGTAGTAAAGTTTCAAGTGGGGAAAGTGATACCCCTGCCATGTACTGTTTGCTAGAATTGCTTTTGCTATTCTAGGTCTCTTGTGGTTCCAGATAATTTTTGGCTTATTTTCTCTAGATTGTGAAATATGCTCTTGGGATTTTAATTGGGATTGCATTGAAATGGGCATCTGAAATGAACAGACACTCTTCAGAGGAAGAAGTAAAAGCAGCTAAGAAGTATATGAAGAAATGCTCAACATCACTGACCATTCAAGAGACGCAGATGAAAACAACTCTGAGATTGCATCTCACTCCATACAGAATGGCTGCTATCTCGAAATTAGCCAGCAACAAGTGCTGGGGAGGTTGTGGAGAAAAAGGAACCCTTCTCCACTGTTGGAGGAAATGTAGACTAGTACAACCATTGTGCAGATCAGTGTGGAGATTCCTCAAAAAACTAGGAAGAGGTTCCATTTGACCCTGCTATTCCCCTGCTGGGAACATGCACAAAAGAATTACAAGATTCCTATCACAGCAACATATGTGCACCCATGTTTATAACAGCTCAGTGTGTGATAGCTAAATCTTGGAAATAATGCAAATACCCATCAACTCTAGATTGGATAAAGAAAATGTGTGTGTGTGTGGGTTTAATAAAATGGAATATTGCTCTGCCATAAAGAATGATGACATTGAATTGTACTCAAATGGATGTACCTTCAGGACATACTCCTAAGTGAAATTAATAGGCCATGATGTGTAAATATCCTATCTTTTCTCTGGTATGAGAAACTGGAGTTATAAATGTGTTCTGGAAAGCATGATTGATATTGTGAAATAGTAAATATTCAAAGGGAAATGGGGTTTAGGGATAAATAATGAAGAAAGAAGAAATTGACGGTAAAAAACGCAAACAATGTTTGTGTATATAGGGGTGGGGGGAAGTAGGGTGCGTAGGGAAGGGATATACTAGTACAAATTCTCAATGTGAAGTGTTATTGTGATGGGTACATATAATGTAGCAATAAAATGTACCAATAGAAAAGATGAAAAAAGTAAAATCATCCATTTAAAATAAAAATACTATTAAAAAATAAGTTTGTGTGTTGGGCTGGAGGCTTAGCTCAGTGGTTCCGGCGCCTGCCTCGCAAGCGCAAGGTCCTGAGTTCGATCCCCGGTAACCACATATAATGCTGGGTGTGGAGACACGCCCACCAACAATCAACACCACATACCACAATGCCGGACGTGGTGGCTCACGCCTGTAATCCCAGCACTCGGGAGGCAGAGACAAGAGGATTGCTGAGTTCGCAGCGGCTTGCCTGGGCACCATAGTGAGCTCAGGGCCAGCCTGAACTACAAAGCGAGACCCTGTCTCAAAAAGCAAAAATAAATAAATAAATAAATAAATAAATAAATAAATAAATAAATAAATAAATAAATAAATAAATTTGTGGGCCAGAGATTTTAGCTCAGTGGTTCCGGCGCCTGCCTCGCAAGCGCAAGGTCCTGAGTTCGATCCCGGTAACCACATAGAATGCTGGGCGTAGTGACTCATGCCCACCAGCAATCAATACCACATACCACAGTGCCGGGTGTGGTGGCTCACGCCTGTCATCCCAGCACTCGGGAGGCAGAAACAGGAGGATTGCTGAGTTCGAGGCTTGCCTGGGCTCCGTAGTGAGCTCAGGGCCAGCCTGAACTACAAAGCGAGACCCTGTCTCAAAAAAAAAAATTTTTTTTTTCTGTTTATCTCATTTTCCTATACTTTAAAATCCTTTTTAGGTTAAACATTTTGACCCGATGTTTCTTCACCTTTTTCAGTGGTCATTGTATTTTTTTTAAATATTGAGACAATATTGATATTTTATTTTTCTCAAAAATTTGGCCATTTTGAAGTTAAAATGAAGTAAATCTGTTTATAATATTCTCTTGTGTGTTTTTTGTTTATTTATTTTCTTTTGGCAATGCCTGTGATTGCAACTATTATAAAAATAGATCCTTAATGGGGCCAGAGATTTAGTTCAGTGGTTCCAGTGCCTGCCTAGCAAGTGCAAGGTCCCTGGTTTGATCCTCTGTAACCATATACAACTATACTGGGCATGGTGACTCACGCCGACTGGCAACCAGTACCACATACCACAATGTCTGCCAGGTGTGGTATCTCATGGCTTGCATCCCAGCACTCAGGAGGCAAAGGCAGGAGGATTGCTGAGTTCAAGGCTTACATGGGCTACATAGTGAGCTCAAGGCCAGCCTGAACTACAAAACGAGACCCTGTCTCAAAAAAAAAAAAAAAGTTCATTCAAAGATTTGGTTTATTTTCTTAATCAGTCTCATCAGAGGTATGCATTTAATTGAATTATATTTAATTATTTTAATTTTATTTGAAAATACACATGCATACATAGAAGTGTTCAGCTTTTGATATCCTACCTAATGATTTTCATTTAATTGCTCGGATATGTATGTGTTTAACATGTATTTCTTCCTTCTAACTTTTAAACAAATATTCTCTTGTTTTGTATTTTATATATCATGGGTAGTTATCTTACATTTTAGTCTTTTTTCTTTTCAAAATAAGCATAAGTTTATACTTTTCCATATATATGTTAATTTACTTTAGCAATTGTGTCACATGATTTCAGAGCATGACTAATCTGTAAGTATTTTACAGTCTCCATTTTGGCCCTTGAATTAGTTAATGTGTTTGTTAATTTCCAAATACATGGAATTTTTCTGTTTAGCTTTTTCTATTGATTTCTAAATTAAGTACACTGTGGCAATAAATGTGAGTTTTTTTTTGCTTTTTGAGACAGGGTCTCATGTTGTAGTTCAGGCTGGCCCTGAGCTCACTATGGTGCCCAGGCAAGCCGCCATGAACTCAACAATCCTCCTGTCTCTGCCTCCCGAGTGCTGGGATTACAGGCGTGAGCCACCACGTCCGGCATTGTGGTATGTGGTGTTGATTGTTGGTGGGCGTGTCTCCATGTTATGTGGTTACCGGGGATCGAACTCAGGTCCTTGCTCTTGCGAGGCAGGCACCGGAACCACTGAGCTAACCCTCCGGCCCTAAATGTGAGTTAAAAAAAAATCATTTTAAATTTACTGAACCTTGCTTTACAGCCAGATATGTGACTAATGCTTATAAGTGTTCCATGTGTGCTTGAGAATTCTGTGGTTTTTTTTGTGGTTTGTATATATGCCATTCTAGATTTACTCCTTTGATCAATCTTGCTAATGTGTAGTTCAAATCCTCTATATCCTTTCGAATTGATCTGTAAATTATTGAGAGTGTTACCTTAAAATAACTTACCATGATGGTAGACTTTTAAAAATTCTTCCAAATTTTCTATTTTTATATTTTGAGTCTATATTATCAAATATGTAGGCATTGAAACTATTTTTCTTCCTTTGTTGTGATGATAGTTCAATTAGATCTAAATTATTTCACTTTTGAGTGTACACCTGTATTTACTTATGTTATTGTCACA
>PVIC010056608.1:0-10880 GCA_004025085.1 Thryonomys swinderianus
GAAAGTAAAACAGAAAAAAGGGACTTGTTGGGACCATTTCTACATAGATTTTTGGAAAAAATCATTTCATGATGAGCATATGACTAAGGCTGTCTAAGGCCGAATGTTGCCTGGCGTGACAGCCAACTATGGTATGGAGAAATGTAACTCTGTCTTGCCTCTAGTCACAGATGAGGCCTCAAGAGGCTGTGATTCTGTGATGCTCAAAGGCAAGATGACATCAGTTGAAGATAACCTGGGTCTTTGAGAACCTAGGAGAGGAGTAATACAAAAGAAAAAGGCTTCCCCTGGGGAGGAAGGAATTCCTTCTCAGCTCAGTTCATCCCCCTTACTATCTGGGATTTTCTCCTTCTGCTCTCATCAGCATAAGACTTGCATCATCATAAGATCAAACATAACATCACCTCAGCCCCCTAAGTCACCTGATGCTCTTTCCCACTATTATGTGTACCCAAAAAATACTCGAAAGTCTTGTGTTTGAGGTCCTGACCTCCAGGTCCCCCATATATTTTGAAATTGTTCAAGCCTCTATCATCTTTTTTCTTTATTCCTCACCATCCTTTTTCTAGGTGTTTGGAGGAAGACAGCCTCCATCAGGGCCTGAGGCTGTAGCTGAGGGATAGAGTTCTAGGATCAGCACATGTAAGAAAGGCCATAGATTCCATCCCTGCACTGAAACTTTTTCTTTTTTTTCTTTTTTTTTTTTTTTTTTTTTTTTTTTTTTTTTTTTTTTTTTTTTTTTTTTTTTTTTGAGACAAGGTCTCGCTTTGTAGCCCAGGCAAGCCTTGAACATAGCAATCCTCCTGCCTCCCGAGTGCTGGGATGACAGGCGTGAGCCACCGTGTCCTCCACTGTGGTATGTGGTACCAAAGATCGAACTCAGGACCTTGTGCTTGCCAGGAGGACACCAGGACCACTGAGCTAAATCCTCAGCCCCTGCAACACATTTTTTGAAACCATCCAGACATAAACTTTAAATCTGTAACTTACCAAGTATATGAGTTTGGGTAAACTATTCTCATTCTCAATGGTTTCATTTGTACAATAGACAAAAATATTCTCCACATGGAACCATTCCCAGGATGTACATAAACGATGTGTGCAAAGTAGCTTCACAGAGAACATCATGAATTCCCATATTGCAACAGCACCTTCCTTTTTAATCCTCCCACTTCTTAAAGGACAGAGAACCTTCAGGGAAGTGCTCAGTTTTCCAGCCTTCTTAATCCTACTCCAGCAGGAATTAAAATTGCATTTGCAGTTTCTCTAAGTGACTGATAGGCATTTCTTGAAGATTTTATCACTTGGTGGAGGATAAAAGTCACTCCGTGATTAGGTGGGTTTCCTCATTAAAACCCACGACCAATTCTAATTGCCCACAAACTCCCATTAGACTTTATTGTGTAATTGCTATTCATGGCCCAATTAAGGGGCAATTGCAAGTTGAGGAAAAAATGTGCTTTACTGCTTCAATTTTGAAATCATGTATCTTGGAGCAGTAATCTACACTTGGTTTACAAGGTTCCCTCTTGAATGATCCCCACAATGCCACAGTGAGGCCACAGGACTGCCTTCCTCTTGTCCGGCTGTCCCTAGAGAGCTTTCTCACTGACCAGGATCTCACACAGACTCCCAGTGTGAATCATGGCAAGCAGGCAGAGGCATCAACAAAGGGAGTTGCTTTTTCTGGAGTAATTAAGACTCTGAAAGAAAATCATCAGAGCCTGTTAACACGGAGCTCCCACTGTGCGTGACTCTGTGAGGTCAGGAAGCGCCCCGCAAGTGGTTCAAAGCAAAGCAGAAACCATCTGGGAAGCCAGGAATTCAGGCAGCTGTGGGCTCCTATCCCTGTTGCACCGTTATTAGTGGTATAACGCTGTACAAGACAGCTCTCAATGTCCATTCTGCTTCTCTGCTACAGGGGTAATGATAGCACTCACTTTTGAGGAAAATGATAAGGATCAGACAGAGTAATGCACAGAAAGCACCAGGCAGAGAGTAGTCTCAGTAAACGTCACCCCCCCCATCACCATCATCTTCACTGTCACCTTGTTCCTCCTCCTACCTCGACATCGCAGTTGTCCTGTCATGGACAAGTGTGTGAGGAGGGGAGAGACCCAGTGATTGTGCCCCCCCAAGAGATGAGTTTATTGAAGAATCAAACAATGCTATAGATTTCTTTGCCAAGTATTCTGGAGAACAATCAAGTCTCATATTTGCACGGTAAATCTTGGAAGGGGGCCACGAGGTAGCAAGAAGTATAACAGCATAGGGTGTAGACTCTGAGGTCAAAGACACCTGGATGGACATACCTGGTTCTGCCTTCCTGACCTCTTTACCCTCTCAACCTCTGTGCCTATGAAATGGATATAATAGGACCCTCTTCACAGATTTAAGTCTGAGAATTAAGAGAGATACTATATTTAAAGTGCACAATATATAAAATGAAACCAGTAAAATTTAATCCTTATATTTTTCCAAAGAGATGGGATCATATCATTTCATGACAGCTATCCAAATCTTCTCTCATAAGATTACAGAATCCTATGAAAAGAACAAACATTCCTCTAAGAGACGATTGTTGGAAAATTACAGGTGCTCTTATATAAAGTAAAGCTGGATGCTAGGAACAGAAAAACAGACTGCACCACATTTTGTAAACCATTCACATTTCCTAATGGACACATAGGACCCTGTGAGATGGAGCTGTTACTTGAAGATTTTATCACTTGGTGGTGGGTAAAAGTCACTCGGTGATTAGGTGGATGCTACTGATGGACCAAGGCAATTACTATGAGCAAGATGCTTTCCACAGGAGAAGCAGAACAAATCCTCCAATGGGCTGGTATCTGGGGCAGATTCGGAACATGCCCAAGTAGTGGCCAGGTGGAAACTTTGTCGTGATGGTCAAAGGTTCCTTGCTCTAAAATTATTTCTTACTTAACCGGGAACTTTCCCTTGCTGGGAGGGATACTATGCCAACACTCCTTGCTCCAGGAGGCTGTGCAGTAGGGCTCATCATGTTCAAGTTCCTCCTTGGGCCCCTTATTTATCAATTGCCTCCTCTGTAAGAGCCTCAGGCATGTGGAGCAAGTTCTGATCACCAGCACTGCTTGCAGGGACATAGCCAAAGGGCTTCCATCCACCTGCAGAGGAACCTCCAACTGTCTATAGACCAAGAAGAGTAAGCTAAAGTATTGTTTGATCCTGCAGAAGCACAAGCCCAGATCCATGGATCTTAAGCTGGAGGAGCAGGTGGTTCAGCTGCCATCCACTGTCTCACCACAGAACTCAATTCACGCCAAGAAGAATGGATTGCTTCTCCAGTGAGCTTGACCTCGTGGCTCTCGGTTCCCACTGGGGAGGCATTACCCACTCACATTTTGGCCCATTTGTTTTTGCCGTGAATTTCCTAGAGACTTACAGAGGTGGTGTACATAGATTTTCCATTTATGCTGTTTCTCCTGCATAGCAATGATCTGTCTGCTTTCATTTCCTCTAATGACCCTCTGAAAGGGGAAGTGTTCCCTTGTCATGTCACACATCTGATGCCAGCCTGATTGCAGGAGGGAAAACAGTCTTGTCTAGTGCTGATCTGAAATGATCACTGCTTTCCACGCTTTGGTATGAAGCTGTCAAGACCCTGCCTACAGGGGTCGATTATCCAAGAGCTGGAGACTAGGGCAGGGTAAAGAATGAGCATCTAGGAGTTAGACACACAAAGACATAGCACCCCACTTTCTGAACCTTTGGCCTTGGATGAACACGTTTTATGTCTCAGTTTCCTCTTTGGTAAAATAGAGCCAAAGCCTGCTGACAGCACGAGATCACGCAGTGGGTACCATATTACTGCCTTTATTAGTAAAGGTAGGAACTGTACATTAGAGGCTCTGTTTGCTTTGGCTTCCCCAGAGACGTGAGTGAATGTAAAAACTCCAAATAGGTGCTACTTAATATACTGTACCATGTTGCTGCGCTCTCTCTCTCTCTCTCTCTCTCTCTCTCTCATTCTCTTTGTCTCTGTCTCTATCTGCCTGTCTGTCTGTCTGTCTCTCTTTCTCCCTCCATCCCTCCCTCCCCTGTGGATTCTGAATTGGTTAGTTAGGAGCTGTATACTATTTTCATGTCTATCCTCAGTAATCAGTGATCAGTAAAAATTTGTTGAACTACTGCATTCAATTCCACGCACAGAGGTGGATGAAGACAAGTAGATGCTGCTGGAACCACTGTCTCACTGCATGTTGTCTCGCACAAGAAAGGCCTGAGCCCTTAGAAGACAGTAACAATTTAGTTCCACAGAGGCAGTGGGGCAAAGGAACCCTGAGGTGGGAGGAGCCTGCCAGGGTTGCTTCCCACAGAGTTCCAGGACTTCCTCCAGGGCTCACAGCTCCACCTATGTGAGGATGAGAGATGAACTCCAGAGGGCCGTGCAGGCAAAGACAAGGCTCTACTCTTGACCACAGAAAGAGAAGGAGAAGAAACTTGCAAGCTCTAAGACTGGCTATGCAATCTTGTTGTGGCTCTTGAAGAAGCCTTGATATGAAGTCCTTTGAGCCAGAGTTTACCAGTGCTTGCACTTTCCTTTGGAACTTCATGGGATTCACATTGCAGGGACTGATTGTGCTCTGAACGAATCCTCCAGAAGCCTAGCTGTAGTAAAAGGACAGGATGCCTTGCTAATCCACCATGCACACACATATGTTTTGCAACAACAAAGAGGACCACATGTCACCTTGCACAATCGCACCTTGAGTGCCAGAGCAGGTGGAGGGAGCGTGGCTGAAGGCTTCCAAGCATTTGTACCCACAGCACCCATCACCTGCATGGTGGATTCTTGACACAATCAAAAAGGCCCCCGTAGCTGAGCACCCAGCTCCAGATGTGTTGGTGCCTACCCTCGAGACCTTCTTTCCAGTTTTACAGTAGGAAATGAGAAATGTGTGCTTCAAAACAGGAGAAGAAATAAAAATAGGATGAAAGAATTAGGAGAGGGAAAGAGAGAAGCATATCAGCTGCAAGTGAAACTATTTCCACAGGGCAGCATGCCCAGCCCAGTCCTACGTAAGGTTTCATTTGCAAAGCCATGAAGAGGAATTTATCCTTCGCTCCTGTTACTGCTCTGCACAGCGAATGCCCTGCTGGGAGCGTCTGGGTGCACTGAAGACAGCTGCCCTGCACAGCTTAATAATGGCAGGATGGATGGTAATCGTGTCATTGCCGACTTAGCTCCCACTAGAATCAATGAGGATTATTTCCTTCCTGCCATTGAATCACTGGAGGCCACCTGCCTTTCTCTGATGATGTACACAGCTTTGCCTAGCAAATTATCTAAACCGGGAGATGCATTAAAGGCATTGTCAGAAAGGGTGGTCCCCAGGGAGCTGGCTCTGGCTTGTGCAGAGCCCTGGGCATGGGTGGCTCAGGCCCTCTCACCTCCTCCCTTTCCTGTCCCCGAAGAGCAGCCAGACGCCATCATTCACTTATTAGGTCACAGTCTATACAGGGAAACTGGGGGTAATAAAAATAGCACCTCAAATTTGAAAAGTGTTTTACAATTTCCAAAGTGCTTCTCATACCTGTCATCTGACGCAGTGCTCAGAAAACACTTCTCTATGAGGTAGGAAAATATCCCACTTGACAGAAAAGAGTGCATGGCAGTCACCTGCCTGGCATCCAAAAGATTCTCCAAGGCCTGCTTTATGGCCTTTCATGCTGAGTACATGGCTCAGTTCCAAGGGAGGAAGGAGGGAGGATGCCACGTCCTTCCCATCACCCAAGTCCCTTTTCCCTCCCCATCTACATAGTTCTGTGTCACCCCGCCAGCTCCACCCTTCCACCCTGGTTCATATTCTCCTTGCTCACTCTCATTTACCACTATTCAGATCGAAAAAGTTCCCCCAAAAGTCTTATGTGTTTGAAAGACTCACCAGTGGATTTATTCATGGCTGAGCTCACAGCTGAATGAGCATGGGGTGGTGGGGCCCAAGTGGAGGTGGTCCCTGGAGTGTGACCCAGAATGGTATAACCTTGTTTCCAGCTTTTTCCTCCCCTCGCTGCTTCCTGGTTGTCATGGGGTGAGCAGCCTTTTTTCCACTATGATTTCTTGGCCTTGGAGCTAGCTGACCATGAACTGAATAAATCCCCTGAAACATGGACCAAATTAAACCTGCCTGAGGCTGTGCCCATTGAGTATTTTGTCCTTAGTCACCCAAACTTTCCCCTAGTGCTGTGCACAGAAAAGCTCGAGTGTATGACAACGTTATTGCTAAAAGACAATGTAAAGATATTCCATTGCTATCCAGTCTTTCCCATGGTCCCTGAGGCCTAGCCCACAAGATTTATTAGTGGGCTCAGGGTCACCAGCCACACCTTGACTGTTCTCTGCCTTGACACTCTCACCTGTGTTCCTTCCCAGGTTTGGAGGTCTCTCCCCTCTGGGTCCTTGCTCGTCTGCTCGCCTTTCTGACATGACAGTAATTCTAACCATTATGGCAATAACTGCACCAGTGAGACTAACAAGGAAGATGATAATGAGCATGTGTACTGATGGTTATTATCCGAGTTATTAGCACATCTATCTGGTCGAAATAGGAACGTGCCTCAATTAGTGGAGCATCTCTAGTTCTTGCCAAGGTGACTGACACCAAGAAGGTGTGACCTGTTGAGTAACTATGGAGGAAACCAAGCATCACTTCCCCATACATACTCTATCTTTTATAACTTTGGACCAGTATTGTGCAAAGTGTAGTCGCCGCACTTGTAGCAGTGGCAGGATCTCGACTGTGTGCTCCCTCAGCCTTTGCTCTGACAGGAAACTCCCACTTACCTCGCTGCACTTGGCACAGATGAGATGCCTTTCTCTGGTCAGCACCTCACAAGCTGTGCAAAGGAGTCTCTTCCACTTCAGCAGCACCTTTTTCTCCCCACACCATGCATGTCTTGGGGGCATTCTGAATCGTGGGAGCCTTGGCTTTTACCTGGATCTCAGATCACCTTGTCTGCACCTGGGACTTGACCTGGTTCTCACCTGAGAAAATGATACTGGCCCTAATCCTTCAATTGCTAACAAATGACTGGTTTCTTTCTTTTCGTTCATACTTGTGCTTCTTGCTGGATTAATATCATATCCAGATTTCTGGTGTTGAAGAGCTGCATTCTCTCTTCCAATACTGGTCTAGACAGGAATCATCCCATAAAGAGACTGGGATCAGGCCAAATGGCCCATTTTCATAATCAGCCCCCCATACTAGTTATTTCCCAGAGCTCGGCCTTGTCTGTGTCTGGCTACTTCATTGAAACCTGCAGGGGGGCTAGATCTGCAGGGGGGTCACACGATTACCTAAAAACTTTGTGTGGTGCTTCCAACCTCATCCTATTCAACAAAGACTCATTATTTCCCAAAGTGGCCTATCTCATCTTTGAACTGCTATAGCTGTTCTAATGACCTCATATGATTGCAAGTGACTTCCCCACAATGTGTGTCTGCAGCTCATAGCACCACAGGCCCATTTAGTTTCTGTTCCTTATAACTTTCCATCCCAGAGGATTCATGGACGCCTCCAAAGCACCACTTCCAGAGCTGTAGAACAGCTTTGAGCATTATCTCCTCAGATCCTGACTAAATCCATATTGTGGCTTTAATGAAACAGGGTCCCAGAAAGCCTGCTCAAACTGCGAAGTGTTACAAAACCAAGTTGCAGTCCACACAGACTAGGTAAGGAGCCCCTGCGGTTGATATGAGATGAGGAAGATCTGCAGAGGACCAGGCAATTGCCTGGAGCTCCTCAAAAGCTTCAAATGAACCTTCCTACTCCAGAAGCTCTTCATTTTATTTTTAGAACATGCCCTGTGGAATTACAAGCAGTGAGGGACAAGGAAAAGCATGGGAGTCTTCTCAAATCACTTGCTATGAGGGGACGAGAGAAAAATATGGCAAGAGTAATAAAATACCAAACAGTCAAAGGCCAAGGAAGTTGGAGACTATTTATAAAGCCAAAGAAGCCCTCACTAAATCATCAAAACCCAGGTCAAGACCACTGGTACAATGCTTTGTTCACATATGTGATGCCAATAGGTTCTAGCTCTTGTCCTTTGGCCAGGCAACACCTCAGCTGCCTACTGGTGTTACGACCAAGAAGTGTGAGTGCGCAGTCATCAGTAGCCTCCTTTGGCTTCCAGTAGTAATAATGGAGTGTTGTTCTCTGAATATCTCAGGAACACATCTTGTATATAGACTACCTCTGAGTCTCTGCCACTCACTTGCATTAGGACATGGAACAAATTACCTAATCTCCTTGAACGTCAAGTTTCCCAGCTTTAAAATCAGTATGAGTACCACAGACCTCTTTGGAAGATGGGAAAGGGATGCTACATATAGCTGTTAGAAAATACTGTCATTTCCATAGTATTGAAGAGAATGTGAGCACTTTCCTGCTCTCCACCTTTTACTCACATCTACGGGGCTTCTTTATCCCCTCTCTCCAGACTCACAATGAGCTCATCTGATTCTCTGCTCACACTGTATGATTTAACTTCTTGCTTGTTCAATTCCTTACTCATTTCTGGTGCCTGCCTCTGAGCACACTTTTCCTGCATTCTCTGAAATGCCTGAAAGTCCCACCACCTGTGCTCAGCACTTGGGGGGTCCACTCTTGTTTGGCAATCCCAGACCTGACTCTGGCCACCTGCCACCAGCCTAGCTCTGCACTGATCCACTTTGGTACTGAGAAGAGAAAGAATGAAGGGTCAAAGTAGCAAAAATGCCAGTAGAAAGAGAGCTAGAGTGTTTTTCTCCTGCAGAAATAAGCAGGCTATTACATCTCAAATCTCAAGAATGATGTCACTTGGCAAACACAGGTCAGGATGCCTGTTCTCCTGGCTTCCAGCAACAACTCCAGCCCTGGCCAGACTGTGTGCCAAGAGAGGAGCTGAGAGGTTTCTGAGAGATCTGAGTACAACAGCAGAGTAGCAGGGAGCTATCCTTTTGTGGCACAGAATCTGAATAGCTCAGGAACACATCTTGAATAAAGATGATATTCTGATATTCAACTATCCTTTTATTCTAAATTGCAGAACAAAATGTCTAGAAAATCTAGAGTAGAACTGGAACCATGACATGGAAAAGATCCATATTGGAAGAAGAGCTGGAAATGGCCTCACTGAGACGTGGTGCCAGATGGTCCTCGGTGCTGTGGGGTTGGAGGGAGATTTTTGCAGTAGCAGGGATAGTTCTCTGCTACTCTGCTAGGTTGTCTCTAGCTCACCCTGTTCGGTGCTCCACGGTACCTACCTCCTCATAATGGAGTGTGAGGTTCCAGAGTCTCCTACTAACTTGGCTTGACATTTCCATCCTGCTAAGGTTACACTACCCTGGCATATGTGGAGGAGGAGTGAGTGATGCATAGTGGTCCAGCTGGGTCAGAAGTGCTGGCTGACTAGCCCTGGACTTGAGGGTGAGTTGTAGCACACACCAGCTGAATGACTGTGGAATAAGTTCTCAGCATCCATAAACCTGTTTCCTCTTGTATAAAATGAGATGGATGCTATGCAGAGACTCATAACAAAGGATTAAATAGGAGGACAAATGGAAATCACATAACACAATCTGACATGTAATAAGATTGTTCAATATCTGTATCATCAATATATTTCTACCAATAGCTTTGAGATGGTAGTATTGATCCAACTTATTATGTGCTATTCAGCTACAGATCAATTTCCAGGACCCTTCTCTATGGAAAGAAATTGAGTTCAGCTCTATGAGCCATAAAATGAAACAAAGCAGATTTATAAGCTCAAGGGATTTATGAATGGCTAGAAGAGATAAGAGAAATAATATCTATAAGAAGTAAAGTGAGACTAACATAGACATCTAAAACTGCTGTGCCATGGAAGAGAAAAGGTGAATTCTGCTTACCAAGCACCTATTTTTGTCCAAGGCATTGGTAGAAGCTTACAAAACTTCTTCCCTGTAATCATTTCCACACTATGCATATATCCCATTGCCACCTTCCTTTGGTATTTTAAAGAACTGAGATTCAGAAAGGCAACTGGTTTTCCAAGCAGCCTCAACTAGTAGGCACTCCAAGGACTTCAAAACTGTCCATAGGACTCTCCAGCTCCACTCTTTCTAAGGTACTCCACTGACTAGGGAAACAAGTCACAAGAATATTTGTGTTGACCATGGATAAGTTATGCAACTTTATAGAAAAAACAAACATGGAAAGCATTTCATGGGGAAATTACAAATCATTGTGAAAAAGAGTGAGGGAAATAAGGGGAATATTTTTCCTGAAATGATCATTTTGAAAGCAGAAGCAAAGCTTCTCTCATCATTGCAAACTGTGAATAAAATGTTCTGGCAAAGTAACGTCATGTGGAATCTTTGATGGCCATGGTAGAGAAGCATTCAATGAGGCTAAGCTGGAAATCAGCCCATGATATCCTCATGAGTAAATGGGCCACAGATATTTTCAAAACTATGGCCTCAGAAAATAGATGATTGATTAAAAATACAGATGAAAATATCTTTGTTCAAAAATTAAGAAATAAAAGAAATAATTTGGTTTACAAGTATAAGGAACATATCCTTATAGACAGAAGGTGAGAAGAGGTAGCAATTACTTTGCAGCTAATGTGTACCTGGTTATTGTACTTAATGCTTGGTACACAATGATTTGATTTTAAGCAAAGAATGTTGAGATGGGATTGCAGTGGACCCAGAGGAGCAAAGACATTGTCCAGAATACTAGGTCTTGATGCAATGAGGAAATAATAATGAAATTGCTATGTGTTGCCATATTGAGAGGGCCTGCAAGAAGTTCATGGAGAGAAAAGCAGAACTGAAGTTGGGTAGAGAGAAAGGAAGACTGAGTGGTGAT
>PVIC010056609.1:0-10890 GCA_004025085.1 Thryonomys swinderianus
ACTATGGTGCCCGGGCAAGCCGCCGCTAACTCAGCAATCCTCCTGTCCCTGCCTCCCGAGTGCTGGGATTACAGGCGTGAGCCACCATGCCCGGCATTGTGGTATGCGGTGTTGATTGCTGGTGGGCGTGAGTCTCCACGCCCAGCATTGTATGTGGTTTCCGGGGATTGAACTCAGGACCTTGCGCTTGCGAGGCAGGTGCCGGAACCATTGAGCTAACCCTCCGGCCCAACTGAAGACTTTTTAATTTTGTCAATGTGAACATTTTTTTAAAGTTAACTTTCCAAGAACATAGTTAGGTAACCTAAAATTTCATGTAATATGCTTTTAGTAAGGAATTTAAGGTCTTTCAGATATGTGCGTGCATTTTAATAATTCCTTTCAGATGCCAAGCCTCAATGCTGTTGTGTGTTTTTGTCTAATTTAACATTTCTCCTGTGTAATTGATCTTAAAATTTTTTATTATGAAGTATTTTAAATATATAAATCCAGGCCAGGTGTGGTAGCTCATGCCTATAATCCCAGCACTAGGGAGGCAGAGGCAGGAGGATTGCTGTGAGTTCAAGGCTTGCCTGGTCTACATAGGGAGCTCAGGGCCAGCCTGAACTACAAGGCAAGACCCTGTCTCAAAATAAATAAGTAAGTAAATATATCTATATCTATATCTATCCATCTATCCAAATTTATATAGTCACTTAATGATAATGTTCCAAAAATTCAAATACTTCCAACTGTGCTTTATAAAATAATTTGTTGCTGGGCATGGTGGCTCACACCTGTAATCCCAGCACTAGGGAGACAGAGACAGGAGGATGGCTGAGTTCAAGGCTTGCCTGGGCTACATACTGAGCTCAGGGCCAGCCTGAACTACAAAGTGAGACTCTATCTCAAAAAAAAAAAAAAAAGAAAAGGAAAAGATAAAATAATTTGTTTGGGTTGTTCGTGAGTTTATCCATGTTTTGCAGTGACTGGGGGACCTGGAGTTTGAAGCATACAGGCTGGAAAGCACTGGCACGTCCATAATAGATCCAAATGGTGAGAAATGTGTATGTCAGTCACTTGAAGTTAGAGTCTTATAGCAGACTTCTCTAAAGATTCACAGGAAAGGGCCAGAGATTTAGCTCAGTGGTTCTGGCACTTGCCTCACAAGCGCGAGGTCCTAAGTTCGATCCCTGGTAACCACATAATACAATGCTGGGCGAGGTGACTCACACCCACCAGAAATCAATACCACATACCACAGTGCCGGGCGTGGTGGCTCAGGCCTGTCATCCCAGCACTCGGGAGGCAGAGGCAGGAGGATTGCTGAGTTCGAGGCTTGCCTGGGCACCATAGTGAGCTCAGGGCCAGCCTGAACTGCAAAGCGAGACCCTATCTCAAAAAAAAAAAAAAAAGATTCACAGGGAAGGCAGATGTCTTCCTTCTGTCAGGGGGACGGGTCACCATGTTCTCCCAAAATGCCTTTTGGGACCCAGGAAAAAGAGGGAGGGAAGAATCCTTGGAATGGCCTTGTCAGGAAGTGTGAGAAGAGAGGAGTCAAGGACAATCATGAGAGGTGGACCGTACGACAGAGGACTGGGAGGCAGCCCTGGGAAGGAATTAGGAGGCTCTGTGGGCTTCGGAGTCAGCACAGCTATGATCGGGTCCCAGTAATACCTCTTATTAACTTACACAAAGTCTCTGACCTCAGGAGTGTCATTTGTGAAATGGAGATAACCTGATGATACCTTCATTGTAGAGCTATGACCTAACACTTAACACAGGAGGCTATATACTTTTAAAAAGTAAATTTTAGGGTGTGTCTTTTTAAAAGGCCTCAAAAAAGAGGAAGCTGCTGGTAATAATGTGGCAAAGTGGAACTTGCCACAGCTCTGAGGCACAGTCAACTATTACAGCTCAGTGCTCTAGCTCTGGGTCTCAGCTCCTTGAAAAAGGTGGAGAAAAACCTTTTATTACAACACTTAGAGGAGTTCCTAGAGTCTGAGGGCTTGACCAGAAACTGGAGCCTCCTTATATAGGGGTTGGGAGCATGCTCACTGAAGCAGAAGGGCAGAATTCTAGAACATTCTTGTGAAGGATGGAACAGAACATTCCTGAGAGGGGCAGAGCTAATGGAACATCCCTGAGAGGTCATGCAGTTCAAACATTTACAAAATTTTTTTTTTTTTTTGAGACAGGGTCTCACTTTGTAGTTCAGGCTGGCCCTGAGCTCACTATGTAGCCCAGGCAAGGCTCGAACTCAGCAGTCCTCCTGCCTTTGCCTCCCGAGTGCTGGGATTACAGGCATGAGTCACCACGCCCGGCACATTTACAAAATATTTTGAGAGCCAGGGATTTGATTTAGCTCAAGTGTACCACACCTACCTTGGGAAGCACAAGGGCCCAAATTCGATCCCTGGTACCACAAAAAAAAAGAAATTTTGATACACTGTGCTGGAGCCCAGTAGCACAAACTGTTATATTTCCAAAACAAAATATTCTGTGGGGAAAAACAATGGAGGCAAGGCAAGGGCCTGTCGTAGTGTATAGTATTTCTTATCAATACTAGTAACACTGGTAGCAGCAAAAAGCAGTAGCCACAGACTCCACAGCGAGGACATAGACAAGCTTAATAGCTGCGGACACAGATTCTAACATGGAGGTTCTAACGGGGTTCCCTAGAGGCCCGGGAGCCAGGGAAACAAACACTGTGGGATGCCGTGGATTCGAGACGGTACCAGGAGGACAGGGTTGAAGTCTGTTCCTCATCCCGTCTCCTCCAATACCTGGCTGGTTCCTCCTTCCTTGGCAACAGCAGGCCGGTGGGTTGGAGGCCCCTACAAGTCTCTTCCCCAGCACGTACGACTGGATGTGTGTGGGTCAGGAGCTGTTTCTTGAAGCCTCAAAAGCAGGCCCCGTGAGCCAGGTGTGGTGGCTCACACCTGTCATTTTAGCACTCGGCCGGAAGAGACAGGAGGATTGCTGAGTTCGAGGCTTGCCTGGGCACCATAGTGAGCTCAGAGCCAGCCTGAACTACAAAGCAAGACCCTGTCTCAAAAAAAAAAAAAAAAAAAGCAGGCCCCATGAAAGGCCCAGGTGTAGACCACCGGTGGAGGAGGAACCCTGTCCCTTCACCCTTCCCAGACCCAGGCTGGCCACAGAGCCCCTGAACTCAGAGGGAATGCAAGGCTTTATTGGCTCTGTTCCAGGCAAGCGGCCTCAGTCAGGGGCTCGGGGTAGCTCCTGGGGTCCCCTTTGTCTCCTCTGGGTGGGTCTTCAGGGTCTCGGGGTCTGTCACAGTGGCCGCACTCCCTCCAGCTCTTCCTCCACTGGGGTCCGTCTCCTACGGACGAGGCCACTCATGACCCCAGGGAAGGGGCAGGGAAGGAGGGATTTTGGCAACAGACCTTGCCCAGGACCCCCTGAGTTTCCCTGAAGAGGAGCAAGCAGCCTGTTTTTCGTGCGGGCCAGCCTTGCTGGGGGACGGGGACTTGGCTTCGCAGCTTCAAGAATTAGACCTCTGGTGGCTGCGGTTGGGCAGGCTGTGGCTCTGGTGGCTCAAGCGGCCTGGAGGAGTTGGGTGGCTCTGATGGCCGTGGAAGGTACGTGTGTGGTTGGCGCCAGCCACGGTGGACTCCTGCTGGGCGAGGAAACTCCTCTTGAGCTCCATTTCCACCTCCTCGAGGGCTTTCAGCTCCTCCGGGTCGATGTCCCTGGTCTCCAGGCGGCCGGAGTGCTGGGCAGCCGTGGCTCGCTGCAGCATGGACTTAGCCACACGCTGCCCCTTGGTGTCGATCTCCTTGACGCAAGAAGCCACCGCAGCCCACGTGGCCTCGTCCCTGGCCGAGGGCCTTCCTGACTCCTCGTGGGTCTCTTTGGTCATGGTGGACCCTGACACCTTCTGCCTGCCGGCCACGGACTCCCGGTGCAGAGCTGCGCGCCCTTCCCCCTGCGTGGAGGTGACGGTGTCCACGCAGGCGGTGGTGCTGGCCTTCCTGCTCCCGCTCGCAGGCCGGACGGCACTGGTGCTGGTGCGGGCGCGGCCAGCCGAGGCCAGTTTCTCCTCAGACAGGCAGCTGAAGTGAGATTTGATCCAGCTGTCGTCGGTTCTGTGAGATTCTGGTGAGTCGTCTTGCGCAGACTCAGAGGGTGTCTTACGTCTCTTCCTCTGTGACCACAGCACGAGCCCTCCACCTCCTAGCAGGAGGAGGGTCCCCAGCACCACCTTGCATGTCGGCTGCTGGATGAACCCCAAGAAGGTCTCCAGGGCCTCACACCGGGCAGGCAGAGCTGAGGGCACACTGCGAGTTGGGGAGCCAGGTGGTATGGCTCATGCTGAAAGGTCAGGCTCTCCGAGAGCGAGGCTGCTGCTGCGTCCTCCCCAGGTGACCCTTGTTGCCTCAGCAATGAGCCCCATTGTGAGGATGATGGGGTGGGGCCCGGGGAGGCCGCGCAGTGCTCAGGCCTAGCCTGGCGGTCACTTCCTCAGGCCCGGGTCCTGTCCCCTCACGGATCTCTGTCCTCAAGGTCCGTCTCCAGTTCTGCTTTCTGGTTGGCTTTCGCCACTCCGTTCCTCTCATCTTCCAGACTGTGGTTTTTCTTTCTCCCCATTCATGGCCCCAAGGGCAGAGGATGTGGAGCCAGGCTGCCCTGGCTGGGAGGGCATCCGTTCTTGGGCCCCTGAGACTGGCACACTGCAGCTGAGCTGAGCACCCTCCACCCCCACTTGTGGCCTCCAGCCCCAGTACAGGAGGGAGCCGCCATGGAGACAGGCTCAGGAGGGAGCTCATGCAGGAATCCCCTGCGGTCGCGACTGGGCGGAGACAAGCTGCGGGCAGGCTGCGGAGGCACAGCAGATAGGACCCCATCTCTAGGGCCACTCCAGATGGGCGCCTGCCACCTCGGGCCTTAGTGCTGCCCTTGCTAACCCAAGGTGTGCGTCCTGGTAAATGAGCGCAGTGCCAGGTGTGTGGAGGGTGGCCGCCTGGCTGGGCTTTCCCGGGCCTGCACTGTCTTGAGCAACGCCTTTGGATCTCAGTGAAAAAACACGCCTGAAGTCATCGAAGACATTACAAAAGTGAAACCAAGCATTGTGGCACACATCTGTAATCCTAGCATTTGAGAGGCTGAGGCAGGAGGATCACTGTGAGTTCAAGGTGAGCCTGGGCTACATAATGAGATCCCTGTCTCAGTCAGTCAATCAATCAGAAGAAATGCCAAAAAAGGTTTATAAAAGTTGTGATTTTTTTTTTTTTTGAGACAGGGTCTCTTGATTTGTAGTTCAGGCTAGTCCTGAGCTCACTATGTAGTCCAGCCAAGCCTCGAACGCACAGCAATCCTCCTGCCTCTGCCTCCCGAGTGTTGAGATGACAGGCGTGAGCCACCACACCTAGCACTGTGGTGTGTGGTACTGACTGCTGGTGGGCGTGAGTCACCACGGCCAGTACTGTTGTATGTGGTTATTGGGGATAAAACTCAGGACCTAGTGCTCGCTAGGGGGGGCGCTGGAACCACTGAGCTAAATCTCCAGCCCAGTTGTGATATTTTAAACGAGACATCTCTAACAGTAATCATTTCAATACTAGTATATTCAAAACTATTTTATCACCATCTACCCTCCATAGAAAAAAAGGAAAACACTGAAGTTTTATGGGCAACGTCTCCTGTTTTGCTTGATTAGCTCTGTGGTTGTCCACTAACTTCAGCTGGAAATAACAATTCAAAGTCCATTTAGGAGGTTATTTACAGGTGAGTTCAGGGCCGAGGCCTCTGCAAGCCCCTCCCTTCAGTCTCTGATTATAAACCTTTTTGTTTGTTTTCTGACAAGGGGGTCTCGGTTGTCTGGAGTGGTCTTGAGTTCACTATGTCGCCCACGGTGCTTCCCACACATAATCCTGCCTCAGCCTCACAAGTGCTGGGATTAAAGTGTGTCCTCAGTTTCTGGTTACAACTCATTCAAGTAATCAGTACAAATTAGTAATGATTTTTTTTTTTTTGAAACAGGGTCTCGCTTTGTAGGTCAGGCTGGCCCTGAGCTCACTATGTAGCCCAGGCGAGCCTTGAACTCAGAAATCCTCCTGCCTCTGCCTCTGGAATGTTGGGATTACAGGCGTGAGCCACCACGCCCGGCCTTGTGGTATGTGGTATTGACTGCTGGTGGGCATGAGTCACTGCGCCCAGTGTTGTTGTATGTGGTAACTGGGGATTGAACTCAGGACCTTGAGTTTGTGAGGAGGTGCCGGAACCACTGAGCTAGATTTCCAGCCCTAGCAATGATTTTTTAAAAAAGATTTTAAAAAGAGCTACACAACTTCAGGAAAGGCCTTCCAGAAGCCTCTCTGTGTTCACTCTTTAGAGGTCATTTTAATTTTTATTTTAATTATACATGCTGGCGGTACCGAACAGTTACATTCCTTCTGGAGGTTGTTTAGACACACGCACCACACATCTTAATTCCTTTTACTTCCCCTCCCCCTCCTGTCCCTCAGGGCCTGTTGTCCTGACACCTCACAATCAAAGAGCTGCGGCCTCTGCCCCAGGCTATGGGCTGGAGTCCACCCTGGAACTGGACGAAAGGAAGAGAGTTCGGAGCTGACCGTCGATGGAGCCTACAGAGGGCCAGGGACAGATGTGCTGGCTCTGGGTGGTCTGTGGCTAGTGGCCTGACCCTGGGTCAGCTCCCCCAGGGAGCCCAGCCTGAGAGGTTGTGTAATTCCTCCACGCCCCTCCGACGACGGGAGCCTCATCCTGTTCCGCCACGGCCAGGTGCGGGGCTCTGGCCCCACAGCGCCTGCCTGTGAGGTGTGTGACTGAGAGGGACAAGACTTGATCAGACAAGAGCAGGGGACTGTCCGCCATATTCCCCAAAGCCTGTGCTCCGCAGCCCGCCGTGGCCACAGCGGAGTGGATTTGCAGGATGGAAAGGAGCATCCGGAGAGGAGTCTGAGGGTTTCTGGGAATTCTCTGGGAGGACACAAAATCCTCCCTCCCCGTTCCTCGCGAGTTCTGGAAGCTGGAAACGGAAGCGGTCTCCACGTTTGCTCCAAGGGGACCAGGCCTTGTCTAAGCTTTAGTTCCCCGTGAGCAAGCCAAAGCAGACATTTCCTTAGAGGGGGCTCCCCTGCTCAGTGTGAGTGTCCGTCAGTACTTCCTTGTCCCCTGGGGAAGGGTCACATCACGTCTACACCGGGCTATGGATGGAGGCTCGGTCGCACCGCGGGGCACTGCCACAAGCAGCTATACCACACTATAAATCCTGCTGCCATCTAGGACTCGTCACCACGTAAGCCACTGTGATCTACGTGTGCTCTCCCTTTTGCCCTCTGATTTTTCTCCCCACCATTCCACAGCAGAACCATTACTACTGCCGTGCACCAGATGGGGAAACTAAGGTTCAGAGTATCCCGCTAGGAGTCAGTGGCACAGCTGCGACGGGAAACCAGAGTCCACACCTAGAGCGCCACTCTGCGCCCCCAGTCGGAGCCACACCGTTCCCAAAGCTGGTACCCAGCAAACACTGTTCGCTGGGGCTACCTGGTCAAATAACTCAGTGGCGGATGACAGAGTCAGCGAGTGGACAGAGACGGAGACAGGGTGGTGGCATCAGAGCCCGCTCAGACCTTGGCCCAGCCACGCGGTAGCTCAGAGGCCTCTGACAGCGGCCACGTCTCTGAGTCCCAGGTTTCCATCCGTGCAATGGGGCTGTCAAGGGCACTGCCCATGATCTGCCGTGCACTGTGCCATTTCCTGCCCTCTTCATGTGTTTGTCCTAAAGCTGGGTGGCGTGTCAGAGTCCCTGGCAGGGGGAGCGCGGGGATAATAGAGATGAGTCAGAGGAGCCCGCGCGAGAACTCACTCCGCGAGGAAACCTTGACTCGGAAGGGCACATGGCGATGAGGCTCGGGGATGCGGCGCCCGGCACGCACAGGCTCCTGCGCCCCGCGGTGTGCTCGCACCACCCGAGGGCCTGCTTCCCCCGCGGTTCTGTAACAACTCTGGAAACTCACAGAGCACACCAGCCCTTACAGCTGGGGAAACCGAGGCAGGAGAGTCGGTCTGAGGTGCTGAAGCCCGTGTGCTTTCCCTGGTCTCCGGTTCCCCGCCCACCGGGGACAGGCCTGCTTACCTCGGAAGGGGAAGTTACCCAGTTTGTGCAGATTCTCTTCCAGTTTCCCGTAGTCCACCTCTGCGTTGGGGCTGAAGGGGGTGGTCACAGCGGGGTAGAGGCCTGCGATATCCACCTTCTTCCCCTCCCCCGAGGCCCCGCCCCTCACGTTCCTAGACAAGCCCCTGCTCAGCCCCTGCCTCAGGGAGGCCCACATTCGGGGACCCAGCATCTCCCCGGAAGCCTGGGGCCCGGATGGTTTGTCTCCAAGTGAGGCAGAGTTTGAACTCTTTTCTATCCCCTGTTAATCATCAACATGTCTAGTTAAAAATTGGCGACGCCCCCAGACTTGTGAGCCCTGGCGAGGCCCAAGCCGGGTGCTCCCCGGGTCAGAGGCAAGAGCTACACGCTCCAAGGAGCCCTTTCTGCCTGAGGAGCAGCTAAAGAGCTGCTACAACCCAGTGTCCCTCGAGCTGGTTTCTGGGTGCAACCCTAAAGAGCCTCCCCGGGCGGCCTGGGCCCTCTTCCCACAGTTCCCAGGCACAGAGCCAGGGCCCTGCCAGCTTCCAGGCCGGTGGAGCTCCCTGGCCAAGCTGGCCTGCCCTGCTCTGGGGAAAGACGTGCTGCACAGGGACAAGAAGCCATTTCTGACGAGACACTGCCTCATTTCCCTGCCAAGCGTCAAGGCCGGTGCTGACCACACGTAATTCCGCAGGAGAGCGGTGATGGGGTGGGAACGGCTGGCAGTGCCACCCAGCGAACACGTGCAGCAACCGTACCTGGGGCCCAGGATTCGGAAGGTGCAGCACGGTGAAGCGGCAGAGAAGAAACAAGAGCACAGTCGTGAAAGCAGCAGCAGTGGCTCAAAGGGGCCAGAGGGCTCCAAACTGCCTTTGACCTCAGACCTGCTTTTGCCCAGTGTTCCTTAGACGCTTTCAAACACACGTGGAATAGCAAAAACAAATTTTATTGGTGAATTCTGTGGCTGTCCGGGTCGTACGGTGGCGTGGTGGGGTCCTGGCTCTGGAGGCCATCCCGGGACCGTCTTGGCTTGTACACAGGAGGGAATGGGTGTCTGGGGGCTGAAGCAGGCATTTACTAGGCGGGGACTTGCTGGGGGGTCTCGCGCCCACTCTCAGGCCCCTCGAGCCCATTCTGCTCCGTGCCCAGGTCAGGATGCTCCAGGGCGTGCCGCGTGTCGGCCTGCCACAGCTGTACCAGGTCCGTGGGGGTCTTTCCCTCCTGGAGGGACCATAGGAGATCTGCTCTCGGTTCTGAAGCCCACTAGACTGGAGAGTACCCTCGGCTATCCCAGTGACTCTCAACTGGAAGCCACAGGTGAAGATGTTTTGGTGGGCACAACTGGGATGGGGGTGCTCCTGGTATCTAGTGGGCAGAAGCCTAAACAAGGCGCAGGACAGTGCCCCCTCCAGACTTACCAACCCCTCCATGGCAATAGTGCTGAACTTGAGAAACACCCTCTCCTCATCTTTCTGCTGTTCCCAGTATACCCCTAACCCTTCTTGCGTCAAAGGTGGGGGACTTCGCATGCTCCTTTCTTTGTGCTTTGTGCTCTGCGCCCACAGAAGAGCTCAAACTAGGAGACATAGATCCTCAGAAAACCTGAGGGCCACCAGGAATCAACAGGACATGCTAGGAACGCTCATGAAAACCCAGTGTTCAGGCTTCTCCTGGCTCTTGTCCCTCCAGGGTCTCTGGCACCCTCGGGTCTGCCTGTTAGGATCCCTGGCCTCTTCCTGTGCCTTGGAAAGCCCTCGTACTGCACCTGGTACTGTTTCTCTGGGCTTACACTCTGGAAATTCACACACACACACACACACACACACACACACACACACACAGAAGTGGTCAGTGGATGATAGGAATAGTATTAATGGAAGAAGACAACTTGTGTCCTCTGCTGATGGCCAGAGACAACGACACGTGTACTTACCAGGTTCTTAGCCATCATGTCAGCCCCATGAAGGAGCAGCAGTTTGATGATTTTGTAGCGGTTGAGTCTCACGGCGTCATGCAAGGCACTGTCTCCTTCCTAAAGCCAGGGTAGCACTCAGCATGGCCCTTGGGGGCGGTAGGTAGGAAGCAGGGTGACAGGAGGTGGGCTGGAGACCCTGCTCAGGAGCCACTGTCCGAGGGTCCCAGAGGAAGGGACCGCTTGCCCAACAGTGCAGCTAGCCGGGGAGCAGGGGAAGCACTCACTCTGTCTCGGGCGTTGATGTCCAAGCCCAGGGATAGAAAGTGTTCCACAATCTCCACGTGCCCCGTGCGGACTGCCACGTGCAGAGGGGTGCTCAGCAGCTGCGCAGAGTGGCAGGAACAGCTGACTGAGGGGCCTGGGCCGTGGCGCCTCTGGGCTGGGGGAGTGTTCTCATCTCTCCCCTAAGGCTGCTGCCAAGGCCTGATTCCTGGAGGGCCAGGGCAGGCACAACCTCCCGCCATCCTATCCAGCGGCCTAACTCTACAGCCTTACATACCACGTCCTCTGAGAGCACTCCCTTTCTTTCTTTCTTTCTTTCTTTCTTTCTTTCTTTCTTTCTTTCTTTCTTTCTTTCTTTCTTTCTCTTCTTTTTCTTTCTTTCTTTTTTTCTTTCCTTTCTTTCTTTCTTTTCTCTCTCTCTTTTCTGTCTCTCTCCCTTCCTTCCTTCCTTCCTTCCTCTCTCTCTCTTTTCTTCCTCTCTTTCTCTCTCTCTCTCTCTCTCTCTCTCTCTCTCTCTCTCTTTCTTTCTTTCTTTCTTTCTTTCTTTCTTTCTTTCTTTCTTTCTTTCTTTCAGATCGGAAGAGCGTCG
>PVIC010056610.1:0-10895 GCA_004025085.1 Thryonomys swinderianus
CTGCCAGTGATGGCCTGAGCTCTGGGAAGACATCTTTAAATGAAGTTTGCTTCTGATGTTCTCCCAGCTCTATGTGCACATTTTCATGTGCATTCACAGGAGCTGCCTATACGTGGCGCTCTCCACAATCTCTCCATCCTTTTGACACCTCTCTGGTTTGGGCAAGGTTGTCATCTCTATAAATCACTTCTCACTACAGAAATATAACTGCTTGCCAAAAGGGTTAGAAAGAGATGGTGTCTCCGAGGAGGCCCAAGAAAGAATTTGTGCCCGTCACAAGCAAAAGCTGATACAGCACCTTAACAGTTTCAAAAATATTAAAAATGTGAAACTCTTTTCAGTAAGACATAAGTTGAATGCTCTAAGATGCCCCCACACTGTGTGGGGTCTGCACAGAGACCCCAGGGCTTGCCGAGCTGCTGTGAGACAGGTATGATCAGTTCTCAGTAGCATCTGCGCTCTGGGATCACTTAGCTGCTGTCTCAGAACATGAGCTTTGATGCGGTGCCACTTGTGCTGGGTTCCCACTGCTCTTGGCTCTGCCCAAGGACACACTTGGAGGCTCTGAGGGAGAAATATGGAGGGGCGGCCTGGGCAAGCAGCCTCCCACAGGATCCCCCATCCCAAGATGCTGTTGGGGGACCCTGCATTCCCCTCTGCTTCCCCAGCCCTGTTGGTTATAGATCTGAGTGCAAACCTTGGGATTATGTCTTGCACCAATTTTTTTTTTTAAAAATAAGAATGCCAGTCAAGAAAGAAAAAGTACTTAGAGGCTGATGCTGACACTGGAACTACCAGAAACTTAGTTACAAGGGCGAGCACAGGGGCACCAGCCACAGGACTTCACTCTCAATGAGAAAACACAGGCTGGATGTAGTGGGTCCTCGGAAGCTGCTGTCTCTCTGGTTTCACGAAAAGTCACTGCGACCAGGCCACAGTGGATTGCAAAGTGAATTTGTACTGCAAGTTTCAAGTGTGAGATTTGCTCACTGGGTTTTTAGTGTGTGGAGGTGAACATCCTTGCTCCGTTTCTCAGATCGCGAGGTGGCCTTTGTGATGCTGGCTTTTCACGTTAGCCAAGGGCTGTCCAGCACCCACCTCAAGCAAGAACACACTGTGAGGCGCTTCTCATTATTCTTGCTGAGGACACTGGATAGAATGAATTATTTCACCAGCCATTGCATTTGGCCCCCTGAGGGTCGGCTTTTTAGGATGTAAAGGTATTTCAAAGTAAAAATGCACTAAAACTACAAGAGAAATCTAAATAATTCATTTAGAGCAGTCATTTAGAGTCCAAATGTTTCCTTCGCTCAAGGCTTTTTGCCCACTTTCCTAGGATTTTTGGTTTCTTGTTTCTCCAGCCCCAACCCCTCCTTCCACTGTGAGGTGCACCCCCCTTTCAGTATGCTCAGATATATTATGCTTAGTTAACTTGTCCTTCTGCATTGCTGTGTGATATCCATGGTACAGATATACGGTGGTTAAATTAATGATTTCCTTGTTGCTGGACCTTCAGGAGTTGCCAGTTTCATTTCTTGGGGTGGGGGGTCGGTTGCCCCTGAAAACAATAAACGTCCTTATATGTGCAACCTTACCATCTGGTGCTTTTACTTCTATGGAACAGACTTACACATACAGAATTTTTAAAGCAAAGCCTGTGTGTAATTGAAACTTTACTAGATGTGACCCAGATATGTTCCCATATGGCTGAAGCAATTCCAGTCCTCCCAGTTTCATGAGGGCCTGTCTTTTCAGTATGCAAAACCAGCCACCTTTTCCCTAAATGTTGCTTGTGCATTTTGTCCCTTCTGCAAAGAACACACCCAAAGCTTCCTAAGCAACTCTGGTCTTGAGGACCATTTGAAAGCCCTAAATCTGTTAGCAGATCCCTCTCTCAATGTGGTTCCTAACCCAAAATGTCTGGAAGAGAAACGTGGTGATCAGGCAGTGAGTGTGTGGGTTCCTGCCCCAGGCCAGGGCCTGTGCACGGCTCTGTTCTCCCGGCACCCAGGGACAGTAAGGTTTGACCCTGGCCTGTTAACAAACTTTTAGCAAATTTACACATGTCAGTAGTCTATTTTCCAACAAGACTGTCCTCCAGATTTTTTAGGGGTCATAAGGAGCCCACTGCCAGAGTAGCCCCACTCCACTACCCCCGGACTTGAGCAGTCGATCAGATCCTACCTGGCCCAGAATGCGCCAGACAACCTGAGGACCTGCACTCTTGGGCCCGGGAAAGGGTGGCTTGGGGCTGGCTGGAGCTGCCTGCAGTCCTTCACTAAGCTCTCTCCAGCCCATCACTGGCATCAGGTAGTCGTGGCCCACTGAGAGAGGGCACCAGGCACTGCTTCATGCCAGTCATATCTCACTCCTACACCCATTCTTCCCTGAAGAAAACGGTTGCACAAGGACACCCGAGACACCACGTGTCTCCACAGCACCCTCTGGGGCCTCTACTGAAATGCTTACAGTAGGATCACGTGCCCAGGGGCGGAAGCATGGTGACAGACCATACCTGCCCACCACGTGGTAAGGAAGATGAACTGCACTGGGGTGGCATCATGACCAGCTCCAACATCCCCACCAGAAGCCCAGCCACTGCTCTCTGAAAAGCAGTCTTCTCAGCAAGCCAGGCTAGGACAGAGGCAACCGAGTGTTGGCCACACCTACTGCCCCAAAGCTGGGGTCACAGGGAAGAGACACAGGCTCTCTTGCCCTGCTGCCAGCAACAGGCCCATTTTGGTGGGAAGCAAAGGCACCAGCTCCCACTGGGAATGCAGGACCCCGCACAATGGAGGGAGCTCTCCACTCCCCACACAACGGGAAGAGGAACACAGCACCTGTGTCCCTGAGACATAGTCAGCCCATTGCAGGCCACCCGGCCCACCCCGCAGAAGCAGATCCAGCTACTCCCCTGGCTGAGCGGGAGCTCGGACCCCACTCCTAGGGCCTTAGGGGTTCTCTGCTCTGCAGAGATTCCCTCCTCTGGATCCACAACCCTGAGACCACCTCACACAGTGAGCCCCAGAATCAGGCACTGGGGTTGCTCTGGGTTCATGTAAGAGGCTTCCCAATCCAAGGAGGCCTCCCCAAAACCACTCATCTTCTGATGCTCAATTGTCATCACCCCCCCCCCAAGACGCTTTCCCTGTACCCCAGTCTGAATTTCAGAAACTCCATTCATCCTCCTATCCCTGCCTGCCTTGGGGATTCCCCAATCTTATTTTTATCCTAACCCTTTTGTGGAAAAGTGTTGCCCACTTGAACAATGTGTATTGTTTTAATTCCATCCGGCTTGGCTGTGAACTATGGAAGGAAGCCGGCAGGAAGCCAGAGAGGAACTAGTGGAAGCTGGGATAGACAGGTCAGGGCCGAGGGGCTGATGCAGCGGCCTGGTGGGTGGAGGAGGTGGGTGGCTGAGGCTCCAGGTGACATCCTACAGGGGAGGCTGTTACACGCCCGGGGGACTGGTTCAGCACCAAGGAGAGGGGTTCTTGAAGCCGGGCAGAGCACAGGTCCGCTCCATCTGCCTGGGGGGGCAGCCGCAACCCTTGCTTTCTGCTGGAGTTTCCAAAGCTATAAGCAAGGCTTCTATTTAAAACTTTTTTTAAAAACTGGCTGTTTTGGGTCTAGGCTGCTTAGCAACCCAGAATGAGCTGGAGCCGGGAGTGCAGCTCAGTAGTAGAGTGCTTGCCTCGGTGCATGAGGCCCTACTGTGATCGTCAGCACCAATGGGGGGCTCATGGCTGGCATCTCTTGAAAGCTATTAACCCTCCTGTGTCCAAATCAAACAACATGAACATCTCTGCCCTCCTGGAGGAATGATAGAAGACAACATGAAGCCAGAGACTGGTGGATTTTCCTTAGCATTCAACCCACTTAGAATGGCCAGAGTGTGGAGGCCTCCGCCTTATCTACCCACCCAGTGTTAGCAGCATGTTCTGGACTCACAGCAGAAGAACACACTGATAAATGCTCCTCCTGGAATTTTCCCTTGTGTGGTCTGAAATCCTGCTCTCTCCCAGCTGGGAGGATGCTGACCAGTATAAGGGGCAGCTCCCGAAATCCAGCTGTGACACTCTCACCCACGGCGGCCTCGCATCAAATGACTTCCTCTGAGCACAACTGGAGTTCCTACATTCAACACTTAGCTAACGTCCTGCCCACATTCCACAAGCACTTACTGAAGCCCTACTATGCGTCTTTCTGGTCTACAGCTCTAACAGGGGCACCGAGGTGCGGACCCTGCCGTCACGATGTCCACTTTCTGGTGACCCACGTGCCCGCGGGTGATCAGAAGTGTATGGTGCTGCAGTGTGTATGGGGGGAGGAAAGTAGATAGAAGACATGTAGACATCTCTCTGGAGCTCTCTGGGCACAGTTCTCAAGGTAGCGCTGACTTTGTAGCCTTCACACACTTTCCTTCTCTCCCCAAAGGGCCAGCCGAGCTGAGCCTGAGCTCAGGTCTCCACGGGGGCGGGGCCGCAGGCGGAGAGAAGCCCTCCCTCTCCCTCCTCCCCCCACGTGACACCTGAGTGGGGACCCTGCATGGCGATGGCAAGCGGGACACCACCGGAGTACAGGGCCGCTATATACGTGCAGACCTTTGGTCACACGCCTGCTGCTCCCCAGGCCCCGCCAAGACCGTGAGCAGTGGGTCACTGTCACCGCCCCCAGGAGCTCAGATCCCGGCAGGGAGATGGAAAGCGCCGGACCTGGATTAGCAGGAACATTTCCAGACAGAGCCCATCTGAGAGGCATCGGGCCAGGGGCACCCTGTGGAGACGTGAGGAAGAGATGGGGTCCTTGCAGAGGTTGGGGGGGTGGCCTCCAGGGCGCTCAGAGCTTCGAGTCATCCGAAGGTCCAGCGGGGATGTGGTGCGTGGACAGGAGCCTGGAGAATGAGTTGCAGTGGCCCCACTGTCCTGCATTTCCGCCGAGCACTCCAGTGATGCCAGTGCTGCTAGTCCGAGGGCCGCGCTTAGCCACAGCTCAGCAAGGCTGTGGGTGAGAGGGCAGCGAGGAAGGTGGAGGTCAGGCTCGGATTCCTCCCTGATGCCATCACCAGGGAACCCTCTGAAGGGAAAGGCTGAGCTGAATCTGTTCGAGGTGTCCTCTTAGGACCCCGCTGTGTTCAGCCCCACTGTCCTTACCGCCTGCCTGAGCCCTGCTGCCCCTGGGAGGGACAGTGGAGGCCTAGGATTCCACCCATTTGGAGACATCTCCTCACAACTCATGCAGCCCCCCTGTGTGGAGTTACTGGGCTTTGAAAATGTGGGCAGGTTCGTGTTTAGGGCACTTACTGCACAGAGGGAGATTTAGGGACGAAACTTACTTCGGCCAGTTCGTGAAAGGCTATCCCTGGAGTACCACGCAAGGCTTAAAGGGTGATGGTTGACATTTTTAAATTAAAATTTACTGAATTTTAGGAGACAGATGTGTGCAATAATGAGATACACACACACACACACACACACACACACATACACACACACACACATACGCACCTTGGGATATTCTGCCTCAGAGCGTCCAGAGCCCAGAGTGATAGGGAACCACAGAGGCTCAAAGGGAACTAAAGGGCTGTTGTGGGAGCTGGGGGAGGGGGAGACCCAGCTGGCTCCG
This sequence comes from Thryonomys swinderianus, assembly GCA_004025085.1. NCBI lineage: Eukaryota > Metazoa > Chordata > Mammalia > Rodentia > Thryonomyidae > Thryonomys > Thryonomys swinderianus. The sequence continues at coordinate 5,626 of PVIC010056610.1, forward strand.
AGGACAAGACTTGGGCAGCCTCCAGGAAACAGTGAGAACAGGACAGCGGGGACAGGTCCTCCTCCAGGCGGGAGCAACATCCCCAGACGCCTACAGGAGCGGCAGAGATGACGGTGATGCACCCAGGCTCGGCCGGGAGAAGTCCCAAGAACAGTGGGCAGGAGAAGTGAGCCAGCCAAAGGGACACAGTGAACCTGGGGTTCGGGGCTCCCAGCCACTGTCCGCCTCTTCAGGAGACATCACTGAGCGCCCCTGTGTGCTGGCACCTGGCCAGGCCTGGGGACACAGTGACGGGATCCACCCACACAGCCCCACCAACCCACAGCGGAGCAGGCCCGAGTGATGACCCGGATCCTCAGGTTTCCCGTGTGACCAGGGCTGATGACAAGTGATGAGGACATGGAAAGTCAAAGGCAAGTTTTCTACCCAGCCTGGAGGTGAAGAGAAAACACTTATCACTGTGTGTGAGTTAAAAACAGAATAAAAGGGGAGAGGGGGGAGACACGTTAAAGACCCACTCCCACTCTCTGACCTGCTACGGGTCAACTACTCTGAAAGACTGCTTGGTGGTTTCTAACGGTTAAATGCATGGTCCCACCATCCCACTACTTGAGAGAAAAGAAAACAGATGTCCAGAAAAAGACCTGCACCCAAATATTCACCGGAACTTTCTTCAGAATAGTCTAGATCTGGGAAAACACAGTGTCCACCAGCAGGTGAGTGGCTTTTCACCGCGGGGTACGTTTGCACAATGGAATTTACATGGCGAGAACACAGTAGAATTATTGAAGTTAATGGAATAGACTGATGCAAGTGAATTTCAAAGACATGACATTGTTAAGCAAAGAAAGCCAGATGCATAAAAGAACCCATGATGTGATTCCATTTACGGGAAGCTCAAGCAGAGGAAAACCTAATTGCAAGGGTAGAGGAAAGCAGGGAATTAACTTTGGAGTAGGAAAGCTATTAACTGGTGGGGAGATGAAGGAAATTTGTCATGGACAGAGGTTTCATAGTAGTTACCTACACAAACACATACGTACTTCCATTTTTTCACATTTTACTGCCCATTTGTGGAGGTCTTTGAGGCAAACACTTAACATCTTTGAATTTCAAGTCTTCATCCACACAGTGGGTGTAATACCACTTAACCCTGCAGGGCACTTGGAAATAGCTGGTATAACATAAAAATAATTACTTCAGAATTAGTGGACGGATCATTGTGACAAGATTTTTAAAAACAGGACCTGAAAGGAAGGTGACAAACAATCCGATCCAAACCTTCCTTCATCCTTCTTGGCCCTCAGATGGCAGAAGTCTCTAAAGAGTTCCCTCCTGCCTTCTCCCCAGTCCCCGAGGAGCAGATCTCCAGAGAAGAAGCTCTGAGAGACCAACTCCTGGGGGCGCTCTAAGAGAGGCTGAGGGGAGCCAGACAATAAGGGAGCATTAGCAGGGCCACTGTGTGGGCAGCTGGGGCTTCCTCCTGCTGGGGCCCCTGGCCGAGGGCCTCTAGCCTTAACCCAGCGAGGGGCAGAGTTCTGCAGACTGTGGACACCAGCCTCCCCATGCTTGGTTAGACAGCTCCCCTCAGGCCTGCCTCCTTCAGGGTGCTGGCCCGCTACACACAGGGGCTTAGTGGACTTCAGACAACACCAGTGCCATCTCCTAAGGATAAGAATCGAAGTCACACAGGAAATAACCCAACAGCAAAGAGGCTTTAATATGTGAGAAAACGCCGTACATGTAGATTCCTATTCCAGCTGCCCTTACAGAGCATAAACACCCCGAACAGCTGAGCCTGAACCAGTCTGTGATTCTGAGCACCTGTAGCCTTTCAGCATCCAGTTGGCACAAGGAAATACAGGAACATCTGTAAACATGCTTGGAGTATTTGCTTTTCTACTTGTAAATATTGCACTGTAGCTTAGTTTGAAGGCCTTGTAAAGAATATGTTGTAAGCATTTAATACAATATTTAATGTAAGAACTAAGGCAATTACTTTTTTAAAAAAAATCAGGTGTTGGGCTGGAGATTTAACTTAGTGGTTCCAGTGGCTGCCTAACAAGCACAAGGTCCCTGGTTCGATCCCCAGTAACCACATTACAATACAAGGCATGGTAACTCACACCCCTCAGCAATCAGTACCACATACCACAAATACTGGGTTTGGTGGCTCAAGCCTATAATCCCAGTACGTGGGAGGCCGAGGCAGGAGGATTGCTGAGTTCAAGGCTTGCCTGGGCTACATAGCTCAGGGCCAGCCTGAACTACAAAGCCAGATCCTGTCTCAAAAAAAAAAAAAGTGTTATATTTCAACAAGAGAGTGTGCAGATAGATGTCAAAAAAAGATGAGGGAAATTTCAGTGTAATCATAAAGGTCGTTTGTGAAAGAGGTGCTTTCTCAGCTCATCTTGAGTGACAGTTCAAGAGCAAAAAGAAACTGTGTTTATCTCCAGAGCCTGCTGTTTCAGAAATACAGGACAGGGCCAGAGATTTAGCTCAGTGGTTCCAGCGTCCACCTAGCAAGTGCAAGGTCCCTGGTTTAGTCCCCAGAAACCACATACAACAATACTGGGTATGGTGACTCATGCCCACTGGCAATCAGTACCACATCCCACAGTGCTGGGAGTGGTGGCTCATGCCTGTAATCCCAGCACTCAGGAGGCAGAGGCAGGAGGATAGCTGAGTTAGTTCAAGACTTGCCTGGGCTACATAGTGAGCTCAAGGCCAACCTGACTACAAAGCGAGACTCTGTCTCAAAAAAAAAAAAAAAAAAAAGAATACAGGGCAACTATGAAAGATGAATGCCACAAAGTGGGGACAGGAAACTCGTGGGAGTGCATCCTTCTTGGTACACGTGTGACTCCTCTGTCTTCAGGATGCAAGACACAAACTTACCGAGGCGCCTTTTACCCCCACTGATCATGTAGCTAAAATCAGGGCAATAAACCTGTCTGTCAAGTGTAAACCATCCACCCTTAGGAAATGAGGTAGGTCTGCTGCAGGATATCCCCTGGCGGGCTTGGGCCCTTAAATGGCTCTTCATAAATCACTAAGGAGAACATTAACCCATTGCCCGGTCTGGGACCTTCAGCTGACCTCCAGACTCTCTGGGAACGAAGGCAGGCCCTCCACACTTCCGCAGCAAGAAAGCCTCTCCTCCGAGTACCTTGGCCACCTCCATCCCATGCCCTCTGCACTGTAGCTGTAAAGTTGTGCCCAGGGTGGGTTCAGGTTAATAACCCTGTCACGCACAGCACACCCTGAGGAGTGAACTGATCCACTGGTGGACAGGAGGAGTCAGTTTCCTGGTAACAGGCAGGGTTGGGGACACTCACAGCTCACCAGGCGCAGATACAGAAGGTTGGGCTATACACAGAAACACCATGTGTGTGTCTGTACCGGGCAGCGCTTGCACATCTGTGTCCTGCTGTCAGTCCAGAAACCTAAAGGAAGCACCACCTGTGGCAATGAGATCCCATATCTTGGCTTCTAATCCCATTCTCCAATAAAAAGGGTCAAGATTCCTGGAGAATTGGACCGTTCTACATCCGGGGCAGATATGATCCATGTTATAAGCCCGGGGAGCATCTTGCAGTACCAGGAAATAAGGGAGTGTTCAAAACAAAAACGAGGCCTCGGTCAGAATTGGGATCTAGAACGTCACCCAAGGCCAGTGTGCTCAAGGCCCTGACCTGGGACCTCTGAGAGGTGTTGGAACCGTAAAGAGGCAGCACTTAGTGGCAGGAAGTTAAGTGACCAGCCCTTGAAGGCACTGCTCACTGTGTGTTTTGTTCTCCAGTTGCCACCAGTCACCAGCCTCCCTACCACGCACCCCTCACCACAGGCCCCACAGAACTGCTGAACTGTGAGCCAAAGTAAAGCTTCTCTCTTGCAAAGGGATCGTCCAAGATGCAGAAGGATGGTACAGCCATGTTAATGGAGTTATGTCAAAAAAATCCGGGGTGCCAATCAAAAGAGCTCCCAATAGCCCAGGCTGGATCAATTTGAGCAATAAAATGAAGTAGCAGTGGATTAAAAATAAATACTCATGAGTCCATATGATATAAATAATGATATAATAAATCAATAGAGAGATGGGGGCAAATCTCGCAGGCAAAGAAATTCCCAATAACTTACATAGATACTCTGCCCTGGAAGCAGCGGGACAAGCAATGTTGAGAAAGCCCAGTGACTTCCTACCACAGAGTACAATACAGGTCAGAGTGGTGCTGCACCCTGTAATCCCAGGCCTTGGGAGGCTGAGGCAGTAGGATCCCTATGAGCGTGAGGCCAGCCTGAGCTCCATAGTAAGTTCAAGAGCAGCCTGAAGTACATAGTGAGATTGTACCTCCAAAAACAAAAATGAAGTAAAATAAAAAATAAGTAAAGAATACAGTGTGGAATGAAGGAGAAAAGTATCTTTACAGAAGCTAGACAAATGCTACTCGGGGCAATGATCAAGCCCACCTTCATGGTAAACCCCTGACAGTATGCACTGTGATGTGATGTGGGGAAAGCAGCACTAAACGCTGTGGTTTTCTTCCAGTTGTGAGGGAAAAGGTCAAACAAATCAAAGGGCCTTTCTGCAAAATATCTACCCAGCACTCTTCACAGCTGCCAAGGTCACCAGAGACAGGGAAGTCTAAGAAACACTCCAGGCAGAGAGGAGCGAAGGGAGCAGACAGCCAGATAAGGCAGCCACCAAATGTAACAAGCACCCGCAGCGCGATGCTGAAGACGTGAACAAAGGAGCACGCTGGGGAGGCACAAGGTGCTCTCTGTGCTCACTCCTCAGCTTTTCTGTAAAGTTAAGATTGTTCTGAGCAATCTGATCCTTTAAAAATACAAGCGACAGAAAACAAGAAAGCACTCGCAGTATATGACAGATAACAGATCGTTATACAGAACTGATATGATTGCAGCTCAGGGAACAGCACGTGTAATGGCCCACGTGAAGCCCTGGGCTCTGTCCCCAGCACTGCAAAAAGAAAGAAAATGAGGGCCGGAGGGTTAGCTCAGTGGTGCCAGCGCCTGCCTCGCAAGCGCAAGGTCCTGAGTTCAATCCCCGGTAACCACATATAATGCTGGGCGTGGAGACACGCCCACCAACAATCAACACCGCATACCACAGTGCTGGGCGTGGTGGCTCACGCCTGTAATCCCAGCACTCGGGAGGCAGAGACAGGAGGATTGCTGAGTTCGCGGCAGCTTGCCTGGGCACCATAGTGAGCTCAGGGCCAGCCTGAACTACAAAGCGAGACCCTGTC
>PVIC010056611.1:0-10837 GCA_004025085.1 Thryonomys swinderianus
AAAAAAAAAAAAAGACAGTAAAGAAGCATGGAGAATCAAACCGGAAAGTGCTCTGTTCCCCCCTCCCCCACCCCACTGGTCCAAGAGAAGTCACCCCTTCCTGTGTGCTCTTCATTCCGGAGCATAAAGGTTCGCCTCACTCTAACTCCAGCCTTCACTCTACATACCTTGCTGTTTTCACTCTCTGGTGACCCAGGCAATCCCCAAACTGTGTGTGCGTATGTGTATGTGTATGTGTATGTGTGTGCATCTGTGCACGTTCACATACCTAAATAACTCTTTCCTCAGGACAGATTCCTACAGCAATATTTCTAGGTCAAGAGACATCCACATTTTAAATGGTCCTGAGCCCGGATGTGCTGGTGTACAGCTGTCATCCTGGTATTCAGGAAGCTAAAGCAAGAGGATCGCCGGCAGTACAAGGCCACCCTGGGCTACGCGGTAAGTCCAGGACAAGCCTGAGCTGCACAGAGACCCAGTCTCAAGCAAACAAACAAAAAAAGAATGGTGAGGATTCCCTTACCAAACAGCTTCCTCTCTTCTCCTGGTGTTGCCTAATGTGTGTTTCTGCCAATTTATGAGGTGAAAATACACCACATTGTTTTAAATTTTTATTTTACTTCATGCTTTAGTTGCAGTAAAATATAACATTCATCACTTTAACCATTTTTAAGTGTGCTGCACACTCCTGACCCACACTACTGAGCAAGCATCATCATCAGTCTCCAGAATTAGCCTTAATTTTTTTTTTTTTTTTGTCCTGTAGTACTAGCTGTCAAGTCCAGGAGAGGGCTACAACTAAGCTACACTCCTGGTCTTCTAAAAACATTTTTTTCTGACACACGGTCTTACTTTATAAGCTAACCTCAAACTCACGATTCTCTTGTCTCAGCCTCACTAGTGCCAGACTTGTAGAGGTGTGAGCTACCACAGCTGGCTGAAATTTTTTTTTTTTTTTTTTTTTGCTTTTTGAGACAGGGTCTCGCTTTGTAGTTCAGGCTGGCTCTGAGCTCACTATGGTGCCCAGGCAAGCCGCCGTGAACTCAGAAATCCTCCTGCCTCTGCCTCCCGAGTGCTGGGATTACAGGCGTGAGCCACCACGTCTGACATTATGGTATGCCATGTTGATTGTTGGTGGGCGTGTCTCCACGCCCAGCATTATATGTGGTTACCGGGGATCAAACTCAGGACCTTGCGCTTGCAAGGCAGGCACTGGAACCACGGAGCTAACCCTTCGGCCCTGAAATTTTATTTTTAAAACAAGGTCTTAGTAGGGCCGGAGATTTAGCTCCATGGTTCCAGCGCCTGTCTCGCAAGCTCAAAGCCCTGAGTTCAATCCTGGTAACCACATACAATGCTGGGCATGGTGACTCATGCCCACCAGCCATCAGTACCACATACTACAGTGCCAGGCATGGTGGCTCACGCCTGTAATCCCAGCACTCGGGAGGCAGAGGCAGGAGGATTGCTGAGTTCGCAGCGGCTTGCCTGGGCTACATAGTGAGCTCAGGGCCAGCCTGAACTACAAAGCAAGACCCTGTCTCAGAAAAAAAAAAAAAAAAAGTCTTGGTAAACTGCCCAGGCTATGTTCAAACCCACAACCCTCTTGCCTCAGCCTCCCGAGTAGCTGGCATGATAGTCTGTGTCACTTTGCCCAACATAATTTGCTTCAATTTGACCAGCAATTCTATTATTCATTTCATTCCTCCATCTACTGCATTACCCCTTCTTTCCTTCCTTTTTCTTCCCTCTTATTTTTTTTCTATACGTGCGGCCTTGAACACACTAGGACCTTCACAATGAACTACATCTTTGGTCCTTTTTATTTATTTATCTATTTATTTATTTAGTTTAGTTAGTTAGTTAGTTAGTTAGTTAGTTAGTTAGTTAGTTAGTTAGTTAGTTAGTTATTCCCAGACAGGGTCCTACTAAGTCCTGAAATTACTCAGGCTGAGCTGGAACTTTAGGTCTCCTGCCTTAGCCTCCTAGGTGCTGGGATTACAGGCTTGTCCCTCATGCCCAGCATCTATTACATTATTTCTGATCTCTATGACATCCCTGCGGGACAAGTACTCTTATTCCCATTCTGCACACAAGGAAGCTAAAATTCAGAAGGTTGTGTCCCTTGCCTAAGGCCACGTGACTAGTAAGGGAGGGAAGCAGTTAATTTCAGTTTCTTCTGCCTCCAAGGCCAGACCTCTTTCCACAGCGCTCAGGCCACAAGGAAGCCTTCCCTGGAGGGGACACTGTGAGGATGGACAAGACTAGCGGGACGTCTCAAAAGGCACGCAAGACTCCAGGAGAGCCTGGGAAGGAAACTGGGAGGCCCAGAAGTCGGTGCTTCTGAGCACGGAGAAACTGAGAGACAAGCTCCCTCCCTCCTCAATCCCTTTCTGCATGGAGCAAGGAACTTTGAAATGTTTAGAAAACTGGGTTCTCTGCATGCTCTCTCCTGCTGGCCACAAGGGCTACTGAGTTGTGGCCAGAGGATGTTGTCCACCAGCCTCTCGGGCACTAATGCCCTAAGTTCTATATTCCTTCTGCCCCTAAGTCCAGGCAACCAAGCCGGGTGAGTGCTGCTTTTGTAATGGCAGCTTTTCTCCTCCTCCTGGCCTAACCTTACCACAAATGCCCTCATCTCTTACCTCATCTGACCCACTCTATTGTCGCTCTCTGGAATGCTCTTCTCTGATCAACTCCTGCCCCAGTCACAGGTCTCTGTCTGGACCCCTCTCCGATGGAAATGTCCCTAAAACAAGAGGCTCTGTTAGGGACTGTGTGGACCTCTGTCACACTCACATGACCATCTTGTCATTTTCTCCTTGTCTGCCTCTGCAGCCTGGCCATGCATCAGAACAACCAGGGCAGCTTTTAAAATGCTGCTGTTCATTCACATTGGAAAGACAGATGTACACCCTTGTTCATAGCAGCTCAGTTTGTGATAGCTCAATCTTGAAAACAACCCAAATGCCCATCAACTGGAGACTGGATAAAGAAGATGTGGTTTTTTTTATAAATTGGAGTATTATTCTGCCATAAAGAATGACAAGATTGATTCATTTATGTGCAAATGGAGACACCTGGAGGACACGCTAATGAGTGAAATCAATAGATCACAGATGGGCATCTGAAATGAACAGACATTTCTCAGAGGCAGAAGTTAAAGCAGCTAAGAAACATATGAAGAAATGTTCAACATCACTGGTCATTCGAGAGATGCAAATGAAAACAACATTGAGATTTCATCTCACTCCACAAAGAATGGCTGCTATTACAAAATCAACCAACAATAAATGCTGGCGAGGCTGTGGGGAGAAAGGAACCCCTTCTCCACTGTTGTTGGGACTGCAGACTTGTGCAACCATTGTGGAGATATGTGTGGAGATTTCTCAGAAAACTAGGACTAGGGGTCCCATTTGACTCTGCCATACCCCTGCTAGGAATATACCCAAAAGAACTTAGAAAATCACAGTGGAAAGACAGATGTACACCCTTGTTCATAGCAGCTCAGTTCGTGATAGCTCAATCTTGGAAACAACCCAAATGCTCATCAACTGGACACTGGATAAAGAAGATGTGGTTTTTTTATAAAATGGAGTACTATTCTGCCATAAAGAATGACAAGATTGATTCATTTATGGGCAAATGGATGCACCTGGAAGACATACTAAGGAGTGAAATCAATAGAGCACAGATAGGCAAATACTGGATCTTCTCGCTGATATGAGCACTGGTAGATGCAAATGAGCTCTAGTAGTATGACAATCTTTTTAGATTGGGAAGTTTCCAAAGGAAATTTGGTGGGGGATGTAATGAGGGGAAGGAATAAATATGATTCTGAAAGAAAATAAAAGAGCATGTATATAGGGGGTGGGGAGGTGTGGGTGGGGATATGGGTAAAAATGAGAATTGACTGTGTAATATATCGGTACAAATTCCCCAGTGTTATGTGTGAGTGTGAGATGTATGCAAATCGTACAAATAAAGAATGCAATTAAAAAAATAGATCACAGATAGGCAAATACTGGATCTTCTCATTGATAGGAGCACCTGTAGATGCAAATGAGCTCTAGAAAGTATGACAGTTTTTATAGAATGGGAAATTTCCAAGGGAAATTTGGTGTGGGATGTAATGAGGGGAAGGAATAAATATGATTCTGAAAGAAAATAAAAGAGCATGTATAAAGGGGGTGTGGAGGTGTGGGTGGGTAGGGATATGGGTAAAAATGAGAATTGACTGTCATATATTGGTACAAATTCCCCAATGTTACATGTGATTGTGAGATGTATATAAATTGTACCAATAAAGAATTCAATTTTTAAAAATGCTGCCTTTCACAATTCATTGCTAAGTCTTGGAAGGAGCCTATAGGACCAACAGATGAATGGGCAAAGGAAATGTGGTCTTTACATATAATGGACTACTATTCTGCCATAAAGGATAAACTTTCATCCTTCATAGGAAAAAAAAGAAGCACTTTGAGACCATAATGTTAAGGAAATCAGACACACGAGCTTAAATATCACATAGCTTCTCTCCTATGAGAAGCCCAAACTATTATTAATTAAAGAGTAAAAGATCAGCAATAAATGGATGTAGTGATAGAGGGAGGGAAAGAGGGAAGAAGGGGAAATTAAAAGAATTAATGTGTAACACACATGCACAACTCCCCACAATGAATGTAATCATTAGGTACTAATTTTGAAAAGCTAGCCAGACAAGAAAAGAGAATTGTCTGAAATACGCATTTACCACATTCCTTTCTGGAGGTGCAAGAACAGTCAGGGAAACCTTTATTCTACCTGCTGGCTATAAATCAGTACTTCCTCCCCAGGGACTGGAAATTCCCTTTTATAAGGTTTGGCCTCAGGTGGAGGGGAAGCCTGGAGCCGGGGCTCCAAGCCAAAGGGAAACATCTCACTGTCGGGGGAATAGAAGGCGTGTGAATTTGGAAACGAGCAGATTAAAATAAAATGGATATTTTTAATCTTTTTTAGAGATGCCAATAAACAGAAGATGCAGAGGGGGACAATTTCCTGGAAATAATGCAAATAAATAGAAGTCAGAAATGAATGAAAATGTGTGGAAACTACAAAGAATGTGTATCCTACAGCTACTTGCTTAGGCTATGTTCATTTCATTTCTTTGTTCTGATTCGTTGTTCAGAGGGATGGTGGCTCTCATAGGCCCAGACACAAGGGACCGGCATGATAGAGGATCGCACACACCACTACCACCAGCACCACCATGTACAAGCAGCAGCATACAAGCCTGAGAAAGGAGTTCTCTGTTCTGTGGTCAAACACCCACCAGTGTTTGGACTAAACACTATTTTGGACTAAAGCTAATACCAAGTCCATATAACATGACTGGAGTGGCAGAAGTACTTTCCTGAAAATTTCTGTCTCTAAAACCTTTTGTCTCAGAGATTCTTCCAGTAGGGCTATCCATCTTCCTGCTCCTTTCCTGTTCTTGTGTGTGGATCCAGAAATTAGCCCAGGAATTCTGATGGCTGTAAGAATTACATCAGCATTAGAACTTAACACGGTGTTCCCAACAGTTGTGTGTGAGAACTGAGTATTGTTCTATGGTAAATAGCGTATACAGCTCTTAAACATGTGTACACGGGCAGGAGATTTAGCTCAGTGGTTTGCCACCTGCCTAGCAGGCACAAGGTCCCTGGTTCAATCCCGGTAACCACATACAATGATATGATATTGGGCGTGGTGACTCACGCCCACCAGCAATCAGTACCACACCCCACAATGCTGGGCGTCATGGCTCATGCCTATAATCCCAGCACTCGGGAGGCAGAGCCAGGAGGATTGCTGTGTTCGAGGCTTGCCTGGGCTACATAGTGAGCTCAGGACCAGCCTGAACTACAAAACGAGACCCTGTCTCAAAAAAAAAAATGTGTACACATCAGTCTGAACATCACACAGGTGAAGTGAAACAGACTCTACACTGGCCCCAGATTGATATTGAGATCTAGGACTGCACATAGTTTCATTTTGTAAGATGATTAATTGAATTTATATCATCTTTTATTCTTAATTAATAACATCTTTTATTCTTAAATAATTTTATTTGACACCAATGACATGAGTAATGATTTGTACTTGGCTGTAAAACTCTAAATGATGTTAATATTTTCGAAGAAAGTAGTTCTAACATACATGAAAATTACTGTCTCTTTTCATCTTCACATAAGTGGTCTCACATCTTTATTAATTTCACATCTTAGTGATAATACAATCAATCCTCATCATTCACGAGTTCTGCATCTGCAAGTTAACCTCCTGGCTAGGATGTATTTGTAACCTTCAAATCAGTGCTCTTGGTGTTTCACAGTCGTTCGCAGACAGACACAGAACACCAAAGAATCTGAGTGTGTTGTCCAAAGAACCTGTTTCCCAGGGAAGTTAGGCTTAGTGATCTCTGCTGCCTCTTTTCAGCTGCCAGACTGTAAGCAAGCACCCTTTGCAAGATCTGTTTAGTGCCCCATTCTCCACATCTGCTGCTCTGTTGTTGATGATTTTGATATTTAAAATGGTCTCTGCGGAGTGCAGTGGCTCAAACTATAATTCTAGTGCTCTGGAGGCTGAAGCAAGAGCATCATATCATGAGTCTGAGGTCTGCCTGGGCTACGTCATGAGTTCAAGGCCAGTCTGAACTATACACTGAGACTCTGTCTCAAAACAACAAAAAAAACAAATAAGCAAACAAGGGGCTGGGATATAACTTAGTGGTAGAATGTTTGCCTGGAATGCACAAGGCCCTGAGTTCAAGCCCCTGTACTACCAAATATGTATATGGCATAAATACCATATAGATTCATATCAATATGGTATTGATTAAGTAATTAAAGATAGACCCATAGAATAGAATCTCACACTTTTAATAAGCAAAAGAAAAATGTGATCGACTTGGCCAAATTTCTAGGGTTTAAAAAGTACCCAAACTGCTAGGGTTCAAACCGTAGCACTGCTATTTACTAGATATGTAACTATTTAAACTCTTTGTTTTGCTTTTGCTTTTTTTAAAATTCTTTATTAGTACAATTTATATACATCTCACAATCACACATAACATTGGGGAATTTGTACCAATATACGACACAAGTTAATTCTCATTTTTACCCATATCCCTACCCACCCACACCTCCCCACCCCCTATATATATGCTCTTTTATTTTCTTTCAGAATCATATTTATTCCTTCCCTCCCTGCTTTTGCTTTTTGAAACAGGGTCTCTCTATGTAGTTCAGGCTGCCCTTGAACTCACAAGGCCCAGTCTGCCTTTGAACTCACAATGATCCTCCTGCCTCGGTCTTCCAGGTGGTGGGATTATAACCATGCATCACCAACCCTGACCTACTTAAACTCTTTATGCCTCAGCTTCTTCATCCGTACCTAAGGAAGTATTAGAACTTTGCTAATAAAACTGTTATGAGATGAAGAGTCAGTACATAAGTGACAGGCACATGGTAAGTGTATGTACAACTGTAATCAGTATCAGCATTTCTGCATTTGCAGAGACACAACACAATGTCCAAGATATATTAAGGAGTAACTGTGAAGTGCAGAGTATAGTAATGTTATCCTTTGTGAAAACAAATAAAAGAACATGCGTGAGTGCAGGTATATAGGCCAGTATCTCCAAAAGTGTGTGCAAGAAGCTTGTAATAGTGATCATTCCAGGGAATAAAATGGGAGAGCTAGGGAATAAGGTGGTAAAAACCCTTTTACTATGGTACATTGACGCTGGTCCCCCAAACTTGGTGGCTTAAAACAATGGCAACCAGGGGCCGGAGATTTAGCTCAGTGGTTCAGGTGCCTCGCAAGCATAAGGTCCTGAGTTTGATCCCCAGAAACCACATACAACACTGGACATGGTTGTATGCTCATGCCCACAAGCAATCAATACCACATACCACAGTGCCAGGCGTAGTGGCTCACGCCTGTAATCCCAGCACTCGGGAGGCAGAGGTAGGAGGATTGCTGAGTTCGAGTCTTGCCTGGGCTACATAGTGAGCTCAGGGCCAGCCTGAACTACAAAGCGAGACCCTGTCTCGAAAAAAAAAAAATTGCAACCAAGTATAATATTGCATGATTTCTATGGGTTAGGAAATCAGAGCCCAACAGTGATAGTTCATCTCTGCTCGAGAATATCTGTGGCCTTTGTTCTTACTGTCCTCTGCTAATATTTCAGGTTGATTTTTCAGGTCTGCGTCCTCTACAAGTGTCATTAGTCAGTTTTCCTGTTGCCAGATGCGACACCCAGCATTTTCAGGTTAAAGGAAGAGAGGTCTACTTTGGCACCTAGTCTGCACAAGATTCGCTCTATGGCTGATTGGTTCCCAGGCAGAAACAGCAGGATAGAAGGGCTTAGCAGGGGAAAGCTGCACACCCCATGGCAGCCAGGAGGCAGAGAGAAAGAGAAGCCAGGAGGGAGACAGACCCTCCCGAGGCTAGCACCCAGTGACTCACTGCTCCAAGCAGCCCCACGCCCTGAGAGCACAGTCAGCTATGAGTTCCTGAACAGATGAACCCACTGATGCATACAGCACCCCTGCGGTCCAATCACCTTTAAAAGCCTCACTTCCAAATACGTAACACCTTTGGGGCACATTCTAGATCTAAGTCATAACCGCCAAACAGTCTGAGCCTTAAGGACAGGAACTGTGGTTTATTCATCTCAGTATCACTCACAGGGCGTGGCACAGGTGCTCAGAAACATCTTGGGGGAAAAAATGAAGAAAGGAGAACACATTTTCTCATTTTCTCTGTGGCTTCTTGTATTTCTCAGTTTGTGCCCTCTCCCTCATCACTGGCTAACCTCAGGTCACAAAGCTTGAAATTTCACAGCCCTAGCAACAAAGCTTCTCCCATTTTGAGGAAGGTGTTCTTGTATCAGAGCAGTTTTCCAAAAAACTGTATCAACTGAAGGCTCTGGCTTGGAAATAAGAGGGACCAGTCCCCACAGAAAAAGCCTGTGCAGAAAACTAAATCCACACATGCATGGCAGGAGCCAAAGTCCAAGACCTCGGGACTCTTCATTCAGACACACAAGTGGGGAGAGAAAATGGCATTTGTTTGGACATGAAAAAACCTATTTCTTTGGGGCAGAGGATGTGTAGCTCAGCAGTGATGTGCCTGTCTGGCAAGCACAAGGTCCTGAGTTCAATCCCCAGTACCACAAAAACAAAACAAAGCAAAATAGTGTTCCCCTTAAAATGAAAAAGTCTTTCTTCAATGTTAAGAAAGAAAGAAAAATACCAAAAGATAGAATAACCTATGAAAAGACAAAGTAGCAAAACCTTAACATCTAACACCAAAATTTCAGTGAAGAAAGGAGCTATCTTTAGAGAAATCTAACAGTTTGTTGCTTGTTGTAGAAAAGGAAACCCAGACCTTTCTCCAGAGCCAAGTAAAAAAGAACAGGTACACCATGGAAAAGGGAGTCGGAATTTCTCTCAAGGGAGAACTAAGAGGGGAAAGAGAGACCTAGAAGAAAAAACAGAGATGCTGAGACATTGTGAGTTTGGAGCTGCATGGTCTTTGACAGCACAGAAAAAGATTTTTTTAATTGAATTCTTTATTGGTACAATTTATATACATCTCACAATCACATACAACATTGGGGAATTTGTACCAATATACGACACAAGTTAATTCTCATTTTTACCCATATCCCTACCCACCCACACCTCCACACCCCCTTTATACATACTCTTTTATTTTCTTTCTGAATCATATTTATTCCTTCCCCTCATTACATTCCCACACCAAATTTCTTTTGGAAATTTCCCATTCTATAAAAACTGTCATACTTTCTAGAGCTCATTTGCATCTACAGGTGTTCATATCAAAGAGAATATCTGGTATTTGCCTATCTGTGATCTATTTATTTCACTTATTAGTATATCCTCCAGGTGTCTCCATTTGCACATAAATGAATTGATCTTGTCATTCTTTATGGCAGAATAATGCTCCATTTTATTAAAAAACAAAACACATCTTCTTTATCCAAAAAGATTTTTAAGATCACAGATGTGTCACGAAAATGTATGTCCCACCCCTTCACCCATAACCCTCGGTTACCCATACATTGTCATAGAAGTGAGTCCAGCCAAATCGTAAGTGTTGAAGTCAGAGAAACTGGCACCCAAATTCCATTCCCAAAACTACTGACTAGAAGGACAATGTTCTAATTACAAGCATGTATTTCATCTATTCTGCTCCTAATTCAAGAATGCTTTGTCTCATCTTTTATGAGCCTTGCTTACATTAATTTCCATAGAAACCACAAAACTGCAAAACCCTTGCACATAGATAGTACTGCCTTTGCACTTAGCTCGCCATTACCCTAACTGATTTCTAATAAAAATCAGTGGCTTGGACTGACCAGTTCCTTTGTCAGTTGCACCAGCATCAGTCATCCTGGCACCCCACTTTCTGTCTCTCTCAGTTCTGTCTTTTAGACTTTTCTCCTCAGGCTTTGTTGTACACTGGGCAGGAGACCAGAGCCTACTGCAAAGGTTTCCAGTAAGGTTTCAGGGATCTCCAGTATTAAACAGCTGCTTTGAAGAAGGAACTCAAGGCCAAGGGTGGTTAGCATGGCGGGATCTGCATTAACAAGAAACATAAAAACCTAGCAGATCACGGGCCGGAGATTTAGCTCAGTGGTTCCAGTGCCTGCCTCACAAGTGCAAGGTCCTGAGTTCAATCCCGACAACCACATAGAATGCTGGGCGTGGTGAGTCACGCCCACCAGCAATCAATACCACATACCACAGTGCCAGGTGTGGTGGCTCACGCCTGTCATCCCAGCACT
>PVIC010056612.1:0-10898 GCA_004025085.1 Thryonomys swinderianus
GGGTAACAGCAGACTCAGCCATAAGGCCTTATGTATTCCAAAGAGAAATTTAAATTCTGCAAAATGCATTGCCACAGGATAAACATTTCCACTCAAAATGGAAGAATATGGAGAAAGAATAAAGTCGAACCAAGGCAAGGCTCACCAGGAAAACATTTATATTCTTAACTTTATGTTCACAATGTGGGGTAAATTATAAAGGGAGATGAGCTTTAGAAAGTTTGGGCATCAGCATGGCTCTGTCTTGCCAGCTGCAGCCCATGTGACCTCTCCCTTGGGCTCTCTTTGTTCTCTCTCTGTGGCTTTGCTCAACACATGACCCATATTCCTGGCATCTCCTACCTCTTGGAGTCTCCACTGCCCTTCTGGGTGCTCACTCTCACAGCTTCATGAGTTATGCTTTCAAGAGCACATCACCTGGCTTCCCACGGCCTCCTTTGGAAAGGAAGTGGAAGCTTCCATACCCCACAACTCTTGTATCTGTGCACCTAAAATATAGACAACAGGAGTGATCACAATGTCTAATACCAGTTGAACAGTAACTTCCCCCTTGGAGCCTACCTGCAAAGGCCTCTGGGTACCTGGAAGGGTGAACTCTCCTAGGTAGTCTTGATTTACCAGGGCATGCTGGGGCTGTCTTCTTTAACAAAGATTTTCAAAGAAATTATCTGTGTACAAATCTAAGCCTGTGATGACTAGATCATAGCCATTTCCTGGTAAGCTCTAAAGGAACCCTTTCACATGCTGATACAAACCCTTTCACGTGTTCTGACACAAAGTACTTGATTTTCTTTTTTTTCTGCTAAGCTTTTAAACACCAAGGTTCTCCTTGACTCCAAATGTAGAGGTATTTTCTTCCTAGAAGAGCTGAAAGCTTTTCTTTTTTAAATCATTCAATGTTACTATTTTTTCTAATTTCTTTTTTGTAGATTTGACTAAAAGAGATCATACATACCCATATCACAGCTCAAACATTGAGTTGTTTAAAATTCTTCTACCAAATTAACTAGCCTATCACCTTTAAATTCAGCCTCACACAGTTTCAGGAAATTTAGAAAATTCAGACAAATTATTTTCCAGACATAAATACACACAGGGCCTTTTCCAGTTTTCAACAGATTTATCATTCTCATCTGGAACCTTACAAAGACTGGCTCTTTTATCTGCATTCCTGTCAGCATTCTGGTCATCTGAACAGTATTACCAAGCAAGTATCTCTGGTGACATTTTAGGGCTTCACTAGCCTCCATTTCCAAATTTCCATGCTTCCCAGTGACCTGACTCATCTAACCAGGCTGTGTCTGGTAAGAGGACATCCAGGCCTGACTCCATCTCTGAGCTAGTCCACTGGTGAGCACGCCTCTCTCCATGATCTAATCGCCTGGCAAATGCCTAACCTACAAAAACATAAGTCTTTTGAGGTTATTTTAATCTAAACCCTAAAACTCATTAGGATTAAACAAAGAACCTCATAAAAACACAAGTATGAGCCAGGCGTGGTGGCTCACGCCTGTCATCCCAGCACTCGTGAGGCAGAGACAGGAGGATTGCTGAGTTTGAGGCTTGCCTGGGCTACATAGTGAGCTCAGGGCCAGCCTGAACTACAAAGCGAGACCCTGTCTCAAAAAAAAAAAAAAAAAGCAAGTATGAGCTCTAACATATAGATATAACCTCAGTACAGAAATTATTAATAAATACAAAATAGCATAATAGTAATAATATTAAAACTCCTCCAAAATACACAAAAGAAGGAATAATTCAGATGTTTGAGAAAATTGATCTAGATCTCATATATGAAAGCTAAACAAAATATCTTAAGTAAATAGAATGATGTATAAAATTTAATGCACCAAATATATTTTTTTTCTTCTGAAGAGGATCTGTTTTACTAGTATGTGAGTTAATCTGTTTTACTAGGTAAGAAAATGAAAAAAAATTATATACTGGCATTTAGAAAGGAAGCTGCATGTTTTACTAATAAAACACCTAGGGACATGAGAGAATCACTTTTTAGTAACTTAAAAATATTACCCATAAAACTCCCAAACAGATATCCTAATCATAATGAATTACTAACAATTTCCTATCAAAAATCAGCAGTAAAACAAAGAAAGTTGGTATAACCTATTTCTATTTGATAATTAGCAAGAATCTTAAATAAGAGACTAAGAAATGAAATGAAATTACATATATGAGGCAGCAAACTGAGAAAATAAATAAATCCCAAGTTATGGATGAAATATTTTCACATGCAATGAATCAAGTAGTGAAACTACTAAGACTGTATATTTCACATCAATATCAGTAAATCTATTCTATTTATGTATGTCCTATTCACTCCTTGCCCCAGTGAAATAGATTTTAAAACTCCCACTGCATACTTGAAAGCACAATTTATGATGTGTATGGACATCATATGACTTACATGGACATTTATGACTTACATGGACACACTCTTGATAAAACTTAATCTAAGATTAGACATTTCAAAGAGTAACAACTAATATTACAATGAATGATTGTACCAATAGACTCTAAAAACATCACAAGCATAATTTCTTTTAAAAGAAGCATCATTAAGTAAACTTTTTGGACACCAGAACTGAATAGATCTGATAACTGAGATCAATAAAGTGAGTAATGGTTGGATAGGAGATATAGTAT
This sequence comes from Thryonomys swinderianus, assembly GCA_004025085.1. Taxonomy (NCBI): domain Eukaryota; kingdom Metazoa; phylum Chordata; class Mammalia; order Rodentia; family Thryonomyidae; genus Thryonomys; species Thryonomys swinderianus. The sequence continues at coordinate 2,665 of PVIC010056612.1, forward strand.
GGGGTGATGGACAGAAGAATGATTTATAGTTACACCAGTTCAAGATTTTATCATATTACTCAGAACTGTACAAAATAAAAGACACAAGGTGTTTATTTCTATAATTTTCCATTTAATATTTTAGACAATAATTTAGACCATTGATTACAAAATTATAGATAGAGGAGGTTCTACTTGCAATGAGAAACTAAAATATGAAATTGCTTAGAAATAATATTAAGTAGAACATCAAGTCTTAAGAAAGCATATAATAAAAATATATAAACCTCCATAATGAAAATAGAATAATTGTTTAGGAAAAGATACAAAGCAATAAATATGTGGCTGTTCATAGACTGGAAACTAATTTTTCAATTGTAGAACTTCTGAACATTTGTAACATGGCTATTTTGCTTTATACACATGGGAGAAATAGAGTCAGTAGACTATTGGATGTTTTCGTAGCTTTATGGTTTTAGATATAAGTATTATGTTCCAGTTTTGACAATTAAATATGACTCCAGAACTTAAAAGACATCTTTTTAGCCTTCATTTAGGGACTGAGTTATAAAGGTTTCCATTACTTCAAAATTCATTTATAGATGCAACACAATCCCGGGAAGAATCATGAGTTTTAGAAATTCATAACATGATTTGAAACTTCATGCAGAAAGGAAAATGTCAAAGATAATCAAAGTGGGACTGACAGAAAAAAAAAATTAAAAGCTTCACCTGTCAAATACTACTGTGTGTGATTTTATAGGATCTAAGGCAGAAATCTTGTCTGTTGACAAGACAAGGAGATCAAGGGAAGACAGTAATAACTCACAAATATATGGTGACCTCGCTCATGACAAAAATGCTACATTTTGCAATGTATAACTTGGAATACTGGTGAAAATGGCTGTGGGTAGTTACTTGCTCTTATGAATGCATAATCATCAAAAATACTTTCAAGTGTAATATGAATATGCTATTTCTTTTTCTTACCAAACCATATTTATTCTTTCTTCTCATTATGTTCCCCCACAACATTCCCTACACTATTTTTACATAAACTGTTACCTTGGAATACCTTTTCTCCCTTCTTTCTTTCCAGTTCAATTCTGCTTTCAAACATTTGGCCTTAAATTAAATTTTTATTTTACCATTTTTATTTGTACCACATTTTTTTCAATTTAAAATAGCTTACATTAACACAGTAACATTTTCCTTCCCAAATTACATTTCCATATTTTCCTTATGTTGGAGTAACATATTTCCTTTCCCAAAATGCATGCCTGTATATATAAGCTTATTCAAACTAGCATGCACCCAAAAGTGCACATTCATAAGAACATAAATTAATTTAACAATTCCCACCAGGTCGTATTATTCACACTCATTCAAAAACTATAATTTAATAAAACTCCAAAAACATTTCATGCCACCTTTGCAGTCATAACAGGGTAAGCAATTTATACTCACTTTTAAGATAAATGTGTAGTTTATGTTCCTTTGTAGTTGTTTAAAGAAAAAGTGTATAATTTTTATTATATGTATTTAGTTTCCTTTCTCACATTGTATTTGTATATTTCACTCATGTTGTCGCATCTGGCATAAGTTGTTCACTGCCCTTGTTATATTCTGGCTCACTATATAAACATACCACAATATATTCATCCATTCTGTTATTAATAAATAGAATTAACTTCTGCCATATACTGGTACAAATTTCCCAATGTTGAGTGTAATTGTGAACTGTATATAAAATGTACCAATAAAGAATACTATAAAAATAGTGTATTTTCTTCATATTTTTATTTTTCATTTTTCTAGAGACCACAAAAGACTATTCAGAAAATGTTTAAATACAGATTTTTAATATAAGAAGAAGCGAGGTAAGAACTCAGTTTTCATTTACTTAAGTATCACTTGAAACAGTGTAGGGGAAACATGTCAATATAATTTCAAAACTTACAACACTTTTGTGTCAGGCACTCTTAGTTTAGATATATTCTTTACACTTGATAGAACTTGAACTATGCCTGGATTTAGCCTGATATGACTCTCATCTTGAATTGCAACTGCCACGGTTGCCCTGAAATAACTCCCTGCGTAATTTTCCAGAATACTGTCAGTAGAATAAGGCCTTGGAATGGTAGGTGGGGTTTCGCGATCAGACCCGTGTGCTACAGAAGTGCCTCGGTCGGTTTTAAATCAGCCAGTCATGCTCTGGGCGTTGCTCAAGTCATTTCAGTCTAATCACTTGCTGTGGCTGGGATATGAAATATTCTACGAAGGTTTGTATTCAGAGCCTCGCTTTGGGGGAGTGCCATCCCCCTAGTAGATGGATATTAATAGTTAGATGTCTTCTTATAACCTGCGTCCCAGTGAAGTGTTGAGTCCCTGAGAACATGGCCTGAATGGGCGTCCTTCTGCCCGCCCCCCGGAAGTCGCGCATGTGACTGACGGGGTCCAGATGCCTCTCTTCTCATGCAGTGGAGTTATTTACCTTTTCTGGCAGCAAAGTCTGCAGAACATACCCTCTATGGTCTTAGACATGAAGTAAGAGGCTACAGCCTAGATTTGTACTATAGTGTGAAAAACAGTTATTCACAGTAAACAAAGGAAGAAACATAACAAGTGGTAGGGGAAAGTAATGAAGGGTAAGAATAAATATAATTTGGAAAGAAAAAGAAATAACATGTGTATGAGGGGATCGTGGGTGGGTAGGGATATGGGTAAAAATGAGAATTAACTCGTGTCATATACTGGTACAGATTCCCCAATGTTGAGTGAGATTGTGAGCTGTCTATAAAATGTACCAATAGAGAATTCAATTTAAAAAAATGAATGAAGAATGGACGAAGAAGAGGCGAAGTGTGGTGACGGAGACAGGACGGAGACACTCACGCCCTCCAGCGCGCTTGAACCTTGAAGATCTGCAGCTAAGTGAGGTACTACTTTCGCGAGAGACAAATCCTGTAAGATTTGTGTAACTTGACTTACGAGAGATCCTGCCATGTTCCTGGAAAGCGACTGGTCGTCGTCCAGCTCGCTCGGGAGGAGAAAGAGGATTTAGTATCTCATAACTGCCGAGTTTCTTCTCAGCAAGGTTGGACATCAGGCTACATCCAAGATCAGAGAGTTTGTATTACTTTTACATACGTCTTAATTCAATTGTTTACTTTATCATTTGTGAATTAATGCAAGCAATGGCCACTTGTATAAAATGCAGTTACAAATCCACACATATTTGTATGTGTAGACGTGTGTCTGTATTATGAACACACATACAGGCCTTGATCGCAAAGGTTTGATTTACAACCAGTGTTATGGAATGAAAGTGCTAAGTCTACGGTTCTGAACGCGGATCTTCTCCCGGGCTGGCACACGAAGGACGATATTCTCGCGCGAGCGCGTGCAGCAGCAGCGAGCTCCAGCTCAGGGCGCCGTGACCATGCCCGTCAGCACCTGATTCCCGGCCACGGGACGGTGCGAAGCCGTGATTCAGGAGGAGTCGGGCGTTTTGTGTGTTATGCTTCTGATACTTTCAATTGACAATGGATTTTTTGAGCTAATTTTACCATGAGGAACCTTTATACACAACACACATGTGTAATCAAGTTTCTAATGTATTTTGAAATAATGTAAATTCGTACCATTACATAGATAGAAAGTGTACACTATAATTATAAATACTCATGCATATACTTTTTCAGAATTTTGTATCATAACTAGTTACTATTTTTAAAGAATATGCAAGGGAGTGGAAAAAAATGAGAAGTCATGTACTGGTACAAATTCTCAGTGTTTATTGTCATCCAACGTGTATATAAAATGTACCATAAAATCAATTTAAAAATAAAATGTAACCCAAAAAATAAAGAATACACTCAAAGCAGTATAAGAAATAATAAATCAAGGGAATGCCTGAACAGGCTACCATTCATAATCAGCACAACAATTTTTAAAGAATAGATCATATTTTTTTGCTAAAGGAACCTATGGATTTTTAAACCTGAGATTGAATGAAATTCTACTAAAAATGCTTTCAGAAATGTCCTTTGCTATAATAAAGCAGTTTCCTTAAATCTGTATTTTAAATAGGATTTAATTGGACCTTACCTATTTTATAGCTACTTTTGTCATTATTATTAGGATTGAGTCATATTTTAAAAATATGTTTTCTGCAGATGCACTAGGTGTGTACTTTTTCAGGGATTTAAAGTGCTCTGTATTTTTTCTCACCAACAATTTTAACCAAGTTGGTTATGGAGATTATTGGGTAGATAGTGGCCAATCCTTTACCAGTAATACCAATTTAACAGTCCCAATCAATTGCTGCCTTCTTTAGCGGGGAATGATTTTACCCAATTAGAGTGTTATAGTGATCACGTTAATATTAACACTGAAGAAAATCGTGTCACAAAGTAGTGGTGCTACTAATGGCATTCTGCTAGAGTTAAGAGTATCCCATATAATTTGACATAGAATAATAAAATATTGACTAGGATTTTCTCATGTATAATTAAAAAAAGTATCGCAGAAAATGACACCTATAAATTTTTGCAATTTTAAACATGTCTATGAGCATCCTAATATAATGAGATATGTGGTATCTCGCCAATAAATTTCTTATATTTCAAATAATGGCATTATTTAAATCTTAATCATTACCTTTAATTATTTATTACTGCTTACCCATTTATTATTTAATTTCAGCTTTAGTACCTTCTAAAACAGTTCCCAGCACCAGCAGTAACCTGTGCATAGAATTCAACAGCATCTCGGGCATCCATTTCTTATGATGTAAACTTTAACATCAAAAAGAGTGGATTTCAACTGTCTTCTTTATAAACTTATAAGCTACAACTTCAGAATGGTAATTTCATCTCTTTGCGCTTAATGTTGTTCATCTTAAAAACGAGAGTAATAATAAAATCCAAATTACAAGCCTCCTAAATTAAGTTTTCTGAGATAATAACTGTAAAGCACTTAGCTTGTTGCTTGGCAGAGAAAGAGCACACAGAAATGATTTATTACCATTATTAGGGATGATTATTAGGGATGCACTCAAACTCAGATGGATTATTCTACAGAGAATACATTTTTATGACACAATTTTGTACAAATGTAATGATTTGGCTGGATTTTCAGGAGTTGGGCCGAAAGCCCTGTGTCATGTAGCTCTGTGCAATCTATTATCATCATTAATTTTTCAAAAATGAATTAATAATGTCATCTATTAAATGTTAGTAACATAAAATAAAATATAAGGTTAAATTCATTTTATCTTTTGCAAATTAAATCATATGGCATTGGTATTATGATTTTAGCGGTGCCATGCATATTAAAAACTCTCTTTTACAAATATGTAGAAAAACAGGCTCGCAGGAGTGTATGCTGAAATGTTAATTGCTCCCTTCCTGACTTTTATTTCTCAGACTCTTTTCTTTGCACATCTTCATTTACAGACTTGAAAATACAATCACATTAGAAATGGATTTTGTTATGATCTGTGAAGTAAAAATTGAAGTTGTAAAATATTTCTGAAAGCCAAATAGAAAAGAAAAAATAATGTCAAAACCTAGGCAATGTGTTTTTTTTTATATCAGACAAAAAGCAATTAAACACTACATATACGAGGATGAGCATTTCCTCGTATTTCATCATGCAGACATACTCTGAGCTGTTTATTGAAAAGGAAATCAAGGCCAGGGAATGAGATAAGAGAGGTGTAAGTACGCGGGAAAAGACAGCGAGGCTAAGCTCACCGCGCACCGTCACGACAGGGGCGGAGCCGCGAGCAAACAGGAGCTTCACACGTTCAGTTCTGCATGTTTTCCAAACAAAAAGGGTGCGGGGCAGATGTCCTGGGAACGAGAGAGCCAGGTTTTGCTTGTGCTTTAATGATATAAGGTTAAGGCACAAGGAAAACCCTAAGATACCTGTTAGACCTGGAGTCATTTTAAAATACAGCAAGATGAATTTATTACAGAAATACACTTACTCAATACGACTATAATTACATTGTATAATGAAAATGAAATTGTCATTGAATTATTTTACAACCTTTCTCCAAGACAAATGAATATGTATTTACTACATTTAATATTTCTCAAAGTCCAGAATACTTTTCAAAGTGCTACAGATAATTTTAGTACAGATTAATAATATCAAGAAAGTTCTTGCAAATCATAAGCCATGATATGCTTATCCGTTTACTTTGGTTTGAAAATTCATGTTTTCAATGGGTTGTCCTTTCATGTGTCAAGTCATATAATACTTTTAGGAAGAATTTTTATTCCGAAATAGCATTGATGAAGTAGAATTCTTCCAATAGAGTGAATCTCATTTTGAGTCTCAACACCAGAAATACAACTAACAGTTCTAGCAAAGCCGTGGAATTACCTCAGGCCAAGGAACAGCACTATCCTACGTGTCTTCTTTGTGCTTTAACCACTCACCACCGCTCAGCTGGTCACGTGCGCTACTGATGTGTTGTGAAATTTGTTGCCTTCAGGTGAGTTTGGGGCTGGGCTACTTAGCTCTCACCAGCCGCTCTGAGTCCCATGCAGCTTTATTTTACCTTTTGTGGTGCACACGCTCCAGGGAGCCTTACTGTGAGAAAACCAGCACTCAGAGAAAACAGGAGGGGGGAGCAGAGAGCAGTGGCATGACCTGGGGAGGACAGGGTCGGTGGCTGTTCCTGGGCAGAGACGCGATTTGGATCCCTCCCTGGGACTGTCATCCCCAGCTGACTTAAACATCTTGCATTTCTTTAAGTTTGGATTGAGTCTCTCTAAAACTGCATGAGACATATTATGTACATATATCAGTTCCACACAAGGAATGTAGACAATAGTATGTGCATGTAAAGAAGCACAGAATAATGGAAGAGCATCAAGAGATGGAGGGTGGAGGAAGGGAAGGCAAGGGGACCAAAACTTAATGTGTAATATGGACATGTACCAATTCTCCAAAAACAATGTAAACTTGGTATATGTACTGCACACGTGTACTAGTACTAAGAATATTCCAGAAAATGATTCATTAAGTAATGCAGATCATCTTTACCGTGCTATGTATAAATACAAATATGTACATATATACATGTATTGATATACAAAATAATCAATACATATTTAGCATGATGAAAAACTCTAAAGAATCTTTTGTGTATTGTAGCTATCTTTAGTATGATCATGATGTATTGCCTTCAATTACTTTCTGTTTTTAAGAACCCATATTTTCCTGTTTACTATTCACCGACTCATTCATCACTTTGCATATAAAATCCATGGGCCACAGGTCAATCTTCCTCATTTTTTCCTTTTTCTTGGAATATGTCTTGAGTTTATGGAACAATAAGCAGCAAGGCAAGGATGAGAACATGCTTATTAGATTAAAAAGAGCAATAAAATGGGGTGTGCACATCAGTAGTGAGAGTAAAATGTATGGAAAGCTATTACTGATCTTTTGACTAAAAAGAAAACTTGGTGATTAATCTGATGGTCACATTAAAATGCAAGAAGAGTCCCAAAACAAATAAATAAATGGCCTCTAATTCAGCAATGGGTAAAATAATTAAAACTTTGTACATTATTTGACGAAACAGAAAAATGAAAGCCTGTTTTAAAAATTCAAGTAATATTTCCTCTTGAATGAATTGCTTACTGATATTTTGCAGTCTAGTGCCGTGAAAACTTTCTGAAGTTTGAAAAATATTATAAAGTCAGATTTTTAACAATGTTCTTTGGAAAGTATTTCGAAAGTTAACAATGTAAGTTTAAGGAGCCTATCATTCTTTAAAAGGTTCCATTGTGAAGAAGAGGGTACTTTGAAGTGCTATGAATTTTCACATTATAAATGCTGAGCTTCTGACAACTTTTGAATATGAAGATAAATAACCATAACTGTAAGGACATTAATATGCCCAGAACCCTCCAACAATGCATCTAGCTGCAACATGATTAATCTTACACAAACTGATTATGCTTAAACCAGAGCATTATAGAAATTAATTTTGTCCTGAGAGAGTTTGGTGACGGGTGTTGTTTGTAATTTCTGTGTCTGCATAGTAACATAAAGCTTTAGCATTTGTAATTACAGATATTTTGGTAGATTAGCCATGTTTATATACAAAAGATAAGCATATGTCTATAACATTTTGTGGAATAAACCATTGAATAATAAGATATGATGATATAGCCTATCAATAAAAATTTACTATATTTTCTTCCATGACATAGAAATTTTGAAAATATGGA
>PVIC010056613.1:0-10888 GCA_004025085.1 Thryonomys swinderianus
TTTTTTTTTTATATCTTTTGTACTGTCTCCTGCTTCTTCACTGACTCCAGTCACCCTTATGTTAGTCTTCTTTAAGTCCTCTTGGAGATGTTGGATTGATTTCTCATGGTACCTTTGCTATATTCCATAAATTATTCCTGTTCTGTTCATTGGCTGTGAGCCTGTCTTCTAGGTCTGAAATTCAGTTTTCTGCTTCATTCATCCTACTTCGCAAATTTTCATTCTCGTTTTTGATCACCTGGACCTCTGCTTGAAGCTCTTTATAATGTTCCATTTCTTTTGTTACCTGAGCTTCTAGGATGTTCCTGATCTCTTCTTTAATGAAGTCCTTCACTGTGGACAGTATCTCTGTTTTCATCACCGAGATCAGTTCTGATTTTAGTAGATCTGCTTTTGTTACCAGTTCAGAGAGTCCTGGAGTTTGAGCTTCATTTTTCTCCATTTCCCTTTTCCCTGCATTCCCTGTGGTGGTGACCTTTGTGTCTGGGTTCTTTAATTTTTTCACATATGTGTTTTGCTGGTGAACACTAAATTGTTGCACAACCTATGTAGCGCTTGCCCAGACTCGTGCAAACAGGAAAGGAGCTCCCAGGATGCTTCTGGCCTGAGTCCAGTGGCGGGTAGGCTAGAATCGCTCGGGGTGGATGGAGGTCCCTGGGTCAGCTGGCCTGGGTCTGGTGGCAGGCGGGCTGCTTGCAGGTGGCAGAAGTCACTGTGAAGCCTCCACTGGGCTTACTCAGCCGCACCCTGGGGAGTGGAGCTCCCACGGGCCGTCAGGCCGGGGTCCGGAGGTGGGCCAGCTGCTGGAGTGATTCAGATCTTCTTTCTTGTGGTTTGCTTTGTTCTCAAGTTCAAGTTGCTGTAATTGTCCATTCAGTGTCATCACTTACCACAAAAACATCACTCACAAGGATGGTAGAGGAACATTTCCAGGCCCCTCTTTTAATACTTTGCTATCACAACAGCTCCACATATACAGGACTTTGCATGTGAAGGAAATCCAATAAAATCTTGAGAACTTCAGCTTGAAAGATACAGCAGTCTCTGTTATTTTCATTTGATAAAAAGCTATCAAATTTCAGTCACTTGTAAGAAAATAAATGGACACTTCTTATTATAATGTTAAGTGAAATATAGCAGACACAAGATTAAATATTGCATAGTTTGTTATATGAAAAGCCCCAGATACATGTACATGTATCAAATCTCCATGAGAAATGTAATGTTTTGCAAACATCCACTAAGAAAAAAATTTAAAAATTGAAGATTAGGTTTAACAAATGCTTTTATACTGATCGCGTATTTTATGACATTTTTCTAATGTAAAATATCTTAAAAGTAAAAGTGAGACATTAACCCAGTTTTTTTCATTTATTTATTTCTATGTGAACTAAGATGGTCAAAAGTTCACTACCTAAACATTACACAAATATGGTAAAAATCACTTAAAGATAGTCCATTTGAATAATTGAAGTGTGATTTCTTTTGGAATAGTAAATACTACATTTATGGCCTAATTTTTGTTGAGTGCTTTTCTACTTAATAAATATAATATTAAGTTAAAATTATGAATTTTATGAGATGTTTAGTATGCATCCTACTAAAATAAGGCCCTGGAAAAAAATAGAAGTTTACAAATGCTATTTATGATTTTTATATTTTTTCTCAATTAAAAAGTTATTCATTTGAACTTCCTTGTTGCTGGTTAAAAAACAATATATAATTTCACTGTGAAACTTAAACATTTTAGTGGTGCTCCATTCCTCCACTGGCAAAATAAATAGCTAGTAGAACAGAGAAGTGCATGGGAATGTTTTTACAGGCTATATTTTATTAATTCAGTGCACTGTAAATTATTCCAATATATGCATTTTTGTTTCAGCACATGCTATACTGAATATTTCAGAGTTCAGTGCAAAACCTTCAATGAAATTATTTTAAATCAAAACTTATTAAAATAATTAAACTGATATATTTAACTTTATACTTGAACATACATATGTGAAGACTTTCCTTTTAACTTCGTATATGACATTGAAAAATTTGGATAAAATATCAATAGAGACAAAATCACATGATGCTTTTCTATTTACTTTGAACATTTCACCTAATTTCATTACCTATAGAAAATAAATATTAAATAAAGAGAATATATATGATATTCAACTACATTCTTTGGGAATAATATAAAATATGGCTTTACTTTTCCTATAAGTGATACTTTTTCTTGTTTAAAACTTCTGAGTCAATATCTATTTATTACTTAGAGACTTGTACTTAATTCCTAATAACCTTTTCTAAGCTTTTCAACATATAGGTTTTATTATTTATGGGAAATATCTTCAATTTTATTTTGATTAACATATAAAGCAAATGATCAAAGAATTTATTTACAGCTTGTGTTCATATATATTTCATTTCATAAAATACACCTGCAATAATGCACATTAAAATCTGAAAAAGGTATATATGGAGAAAAATCTCATCATTACTGTGACAAAGACAAATAAACACTTTAATTTCTTAAAGTAACATGTTGATTTTCTTTTTATTTGAATCTGTTCATATATTTTAAGTATATATTATTTTCACATTTATTGTTGATAATTTGTACTGGTGCAGGATGTATTTTTATTTTTCTCCCATTCCTCTCCTGTCCCTCCACCCCTTCCACTGCTATATAAATAAACTTTTTTCCCATTTTTTCCTTCAAATAAATTATTGCACTTGGCTTTCCCGTGTCTCTCCTGTTGACCAATTCCCCTTCCCCTCTGAACATTTTCTTCCTATTTCACAATACATTTCACACATCGTGAACCACATTTACACCTTCATCTTCTCTTGCTAGAGAAATGAGATAGTGTTTATAGAACTTTGTTCCATTTATTTCACTTATGAGTATGACCATCCATCCAATTAACTATAAATATCTCTAATTCTTTATGGCACAGTAGTACTCCATTTTATTAGGAAAAACAACTCATCCGCCTAATCCTGTCTTACAGTTGATTTTCTGAAACCTTTTATCATAGCTGACTGCTGACAATTTAGGAAACTGCAGATTTGACTTTGACCTATAATAGCACAGACATATTGTATTAGGTGGTTTAATTTATGCCAGTGATAACATTTCTTTGCAACTTTGTCTGAAACTTTTAATTTTTCATGCAATTTGGAAATTTCTCCCTTGTGAGTTCTACATGAAAAGTCTACTAGCCTGTTTTTAAAAGAAAAGAAATTGATTTTTTTTTCTACCCACAAATAAGTTATTTTTAAAATATAGAACAGGAAGTCTCAGTAGAATATTAAGGTGTTCTAGTCACTTGTGGTATATCTTCTGGTAGACATATCCTTTTGCTTAATTTTAGAAGTGGAGAACAATCATTGAAATGGTTCTTACAACTCAAATAAAGAGTCCTAGTCTATCTCACCTGTTAGCAACATGTTCTTCTGGAAGACTATTCCTGTGCTGCACTGTTGATCTTAAACACTAGTCTGTCTTCTATCCATAGTAGCTTACTGGACTACTACTTATTCTTAACCTCATAAAGAATTTACCCTCACACCATGAGAAGTATTCTGTACTTCTCAGTGCAACATAGCTACTGATTCACCAGTATATGTCTTCTCAGGGTTTAAAGTAAATATGAATTAAACTGCAATATCCAAGACAATGTTAACATTTAAATATGCCATACAATAAAAGTATGCAAATCCATTTAATATATATGTAACAGAAGAAAATGTAGTCTTAGTTGTAATGTATTTTCATAAGACAATATTTTAATTTCTTATAAATTTTAAATTATTTTTTAATTTTTAGAGCACAGCCATTGTCATTTAGATTCTAGAATTTCAATATCGGAATTCAAATCATTCTTCTGTTTTCTTGAACTATAATGCCCTTAGTGTCTCTATGCTATACATGTTATATGGAAAATGGATAACTCATTCCCACATCAATATATTTAGTAAGTATAAGTGATATAAATCATACACAAAGCTGTACAAAATTGGAAATAGTTATGTACACAATTGAGATGAAATTTTGAAAGATATATTGATGAATTATGTATTTAAGAATGCTACCTCTCATATGTCATGGATTGTCAACATAATACATTTCTAACAGTGTATGCTGTAAAGTCAGGCTTTGGTAAATCAAAACAAAAAAAATTTCTTTATTCTTTTCACTGAGAAATGGACAACAGTCAATTGTAATTTCAAAATTAAATAAGGATTTGGTAAAGAAATGATAGTTTAATGTCTACAGAATCAAAACCAAAATATCACTTCTGTATGTATGAGTGTATATGAATCAATGAATTAATAGGTGAATGATAGCATTCACTTAGTAAATATAATACACAGTGTTTTTCTATTCTCTGTGAATATTGAGATGAATACTCAAAGCGGATAAATTATATAGTAATTGTTGTAGCCTATGATTTTTCTTTCTGACTCCAAACATATCATTATATCTCAATATCTGCTTTGTGAGAGCTCATTACCATAGAGGTTTGACCTGTTTAACTTTGAAAATATACAATCTGCGAGCACGTGTGCATGCATGTGTGCATACACACACACACACACACACACTTTGCTATACTCACATTCATACTCTAAGTCAAATATTCAGAGATATACTGCCAGACATTTGTCAATTTTTATATTTCTTTTGAATTAGTCAGATAATATAGTATCTCTAAAGGGAAAATTGAAAAAAAAGTTTTATCTTTGTCTAAAATGTAACTGTCAGTTATCTTTTTGTGTAATTCAATGGTAGATTCCTTTCAATTTTTTCTTTCTTCACACACTAACTTGCAGTGTGCTTTTATTAATATTTGTAAAGTATTTAGTTTTTACATTGTGCCAGTTGTTTGGGTTTTAAGGAAAAGGTACAATATATGAAACAGAAAAAATCATATTAATTTGCTCCAATTACTTTAAATGTCAGATGCTCTGTGCTTAGATGAGCCATACATACCTGCCTCCTCAGTCAGGGAAGAACTTGACATAAATGGAATAAAACTTTTAATGTTGATCTGTTGCCAGGGGGGTGGGGGTGGCTGGGGGAGGCGCTATTAATATAAGACTTCAGCTTCAATGACTCAAGTATTAAATTTGAATTGAAGGACATATTAATGGGAGTAAAGTTTTTAAATGAGAAGTGCATACTATAAGCATAAAATTCGAGCATTCATCGAACTCTGATAATCATGTAAAGTTATAAACCAGGACTGTAAAATAGCTGGGCCTCAGGATCCTTGCAGCGTTTCTGGAAAGATTTAGTAAGCGGTGAGGTAGCGTTGGAACCAATCTTACATTTGTGAAAGGATCTTGAAGTTCTTTGGATCTTTCGTTTTTCCAATGGGATATGAAAAATGTGTACACAGCTTAATAAAAGTTCAATTCCGCAGTAATAGTTTTAAATGTAGAGCTGTTTACTCTTAGCAGTTCTAATAGCTGAGATACTGAAGATGAATGAGAGACATTTCATGTATATCATTTCTCCAGAAACTACAGTGAAAATAAAAAAGAAAATTTAGAATACATTGAGACCTTTGAATTACCCAAAATACTCATGTTCTTTAGTGTAGTTAAAACTGTATTTACTTGCTCTCTTTGTGTTTCTTACCCAAACAGAAGACATTTACTATTATCTGCCCTGTTTCCAAGCTGCACATCCTGAAGTGAAATAGATTTTTTTTTAAACAGGGTCTCGCTTTGTAGTTCAGGCTGGCCCTGAGGTCACTATGCAGCCCAGCAAGCCTCAAACTCAGCAATCCTCCTGCCTCTGCCTCCTGAGCGCTGTGATTACAGTTGTAAGGCAGCACGCCCAGCATCATGGTATCTGGTACTGATTCCTGGTGTGCGTGAGTCACCATGCCTGGTATGGATGTATGTGGTTACCAGGGATTGAACCAGGAAACTTGTGCTTGCCAGGCAGGTGCCAGATCCACTGAGCTAAATCTTTAGCCCTAGAGTTTCTTTTTTTAATCCTTTGTGTTTTATCTTAGTGCATCTTCAGGTTTTTGTTTTGTTTTGTTTTGTACCAGGGGGTCAAACTCTAAACCTTGCACTTACAAAGCGGGTGCTGGAATCAATGTGCTAAACCCCACACCAAATGAAATATGCACCTAAGAATGTTGAATATTCAGAGATGGATATGTAAGTATCCTTAATAAGAAATGAAGAAGGGAGTTGGGTGAAATAAATCTGTGAATTTTTATTAATTTTTGCTTAATAGTTTAGATAATATTAGGGAGGTAGAAAATTTGAAAATTGATTCCATATAACCTGGCAACTCTCTTATTTGTATTCCTTTTAAAATAGAATACACTTTAAGAACACTATTTTCCCTACAAAGATCAAGAACAATATTTTCACCTTAATAAATCTTCTTTCCGTACCATTTCTTCTTGCCAGGTGAGTGGTGAGAAGTTGCAAAAACACACTTTGCTTGCTCTAGTGTAAGTAGATTTGGACAGCACCTTGTTTCAAGTAGGTTACTTTCTCTTTAAGACTGCTGTGATACACTAGGATTCCGAGGGCTACTGCCCGGTGTGGTGTTTCATATCCACACAAACCTGGAAAGGAAAGACCTGTGGACCATGGAAGAAGTATTAATAACATTCCTTATAAGTGGGCAACGAGGACTGAAATATACATGCTTTTCTGTCGTCCTTGAATATGCAGTTTTATAAACTGATTATAAGACTCAGGCAGGAAGGAAATAGTTATTGCCAATAGCAATCACATCTTCCTACTGGCGTTCCCTGGATCTCTGTTTACTTCCCGTGCCCTATATTTCTGCTCCCTCAGATAGCACTGGAAATAAACTACTGCAGACAAGTGTTTTTCCTTGAGGCCTACTTTCAGGGACTCAGGCTAAGAAAACAACCTCATTAATGACAGTTTTAGTTATGCATGAGTAAAGAGAACATTTACTGCTTTAAAAATATATAGTACCGAGAAGGTAAACGATGCATTTGGATGCTTTGGGCTGCTTTGTGAGAAAACCACTGCTTGCTGCTCAAAACAGATCTGATTTTCTCTGGTTGCAGAGAAAAAATTCTTGACTTTATGTAATAATAATTTTGAAAGCGATGGTGAAGCATTCTATTTCAATGAATATCTTAGAACATTTGGGTCAAAACAAGAACTCTCTTGAGGCATAGATAAATGTGTTTGACAGAACAATGACGAAGCCACTTGTTTTGTCATTTTCTACTAAACCACTGCAAGATTCAGCAACTGCAGTAGAGAAAAGCCCCGCAAAGTCACAGTTCTTATAACACTTCCAAGACTAATAATTTTCCTTAGAGTCTAACTAATACTTCCTCTGTAAAATTTCCTGAAATTCCAGGGAAACCGAAAGTATTTTCTAGAATTGCATTTTTGGTGGAAAGTGCAAATAGCCAATCTGAGAACGTTATTCCGTTCTCCTTACTGCTGATTGGCTGCTGCCCTGTAACCATATCTTGTAGATGTACCAGCATTCCCTCATCATAAGGAGTCGCTGTGCTTCATGCAGCGATCTCTAGGTTCTCAGTTTTGCTCTTCTTAAAGCCCTGAAGTCCCTCAGATGCCGCCAAAATGCCTTGAACTTTCTAAGGCTATTTTATATAAAAATATAGTATTTTAATTAAATTAAACTGCACAACAGTGAGAGATATAGCATATTTAAGGTTTAAACTATGAAATAAGTATTTATAGGCATTTTTTACCATATCTGAAATTCACGATTTTCCACAATTTTGAGTGTTCTAGGAATGTGGGTCTATTAAATGCTATTCAGTTTGTAAGCAATTAGGTACGAATACTAGTAGAGCTCTTAAAGCATAAGAAGTCTAAAGGGGTACTCTGAAAATATAATTATATGTACTCTAATTATACAATTGTTTATACAGCTGATATGAAAAATAATGAAAATACTATGCAGGTGCTTTTCCTATCGAGTTTCTATTAAAACATTTTAAGTAGATAATGCACTATGAAAATGTTACCAAAATCTTACTACTTTAGCTTTTTTTTTACTTTGTTCTCCTTATATTTGCACAACAGCTTATCATTTTGTTAACACTTCTGCATCTTGTTGATTGTCATTTCATTCAAATTTTTGGGATTTTTTAAAAAGTGAATTTATCAGGATTTCTATGTTTTTTTTTCTTTATTGATTTTATTGGTATATTTTTTCCTCCTTCTACAGGATTAAAAAAAACTGTCACTGTGATGTCTTTATTATAGAGCACTATTTTATCCCAAAACAGAGTGTGATAATTAAGGTATACAGTAAGAAAACTTTTATCTGATTTAATTTATTTCTTTTTAAAATTGACTTTATTTGTACATTGATACACATACGTTATTATCACATTCAACATTGAGAATATGTACCTGTACATGACACATCTTCATTCTCATTTTTCCCTTTTCCCCTGTTCTCCCTACAACTCCCCCATATACATAAGCTTTGTTTCCTTTCTTTGACTTCAATTTTTTTCTTCTTTATTTTTCCCTACCCACTCTTTCCTTTTGCCTTTTGTGCATTTTCTTCCTATTTCACATTACCTATCATACAGTTTGGCATTCATTTACATCTTCAGATTTTCATAGTACAAAAAAGACAAATATTTACACATCTGTTTCTTATTTATTTCACTTATGAGTATCAGTTATATTTGAATTCAAAGAAGCACTATATTTTATCTTCATAATCTAGTATAGCACTTAAAACACTACAAGGGTATAAAATATGTCACAATAAAATAAGATATAATGTATTAATTATTCTTTTGGATTAAGTAAGTACCAACTAGAACTTCACCAGTGTGAAAATTAACTCACAAAATTTAAAAGCAAATTAAGGAGTTACTGAAGAGTCAAACAGGACTGAAAATATATAAGTTTGGGAATAGAATTGAAGTTTGATGGAAATGGAGACAAAGTCTCAGTTTTCAGTATTGCTTTTGTCATGGAAAATTGCTTGAGCTTGTCTTATCTCTTGTCCTGTGACCTCAGCTGTTTATCTCTTTCTATGTCTTTGTGAACCATATACTGGTGCTAAATAAAACAAATGCTTTGTTGACCATCTAATATTGAATTTTATCTTAATTAGAAACCCTTCTAAACTATTGAATCAGACTTTCAATATTTTTCTCTTCAAGTGCAACTTTTGTCACCCTCAGAAAACAGTTTAACTTGAGAAGTACAAGCTCATTCATATTTTAGAGTCAAAGGATTTCATTAAATTGCCATGCTATCTAGATTTATGGCATCTGGGTGTGTAGCATTGTTGCTTGCAGAGCATTCACCCTTAGGCATCAATGGAAATACTCAGGGAACATATCTGACATCATCTGTATAACCTATCACTGGATACAACATTTGCTCTTTGTTTGAATATAATGTGTTCCCTCTGAAAATAAAATGTTAGCTTTCACAAGAGTACAATGTATTTACTATCAAATTAATTTGAGCATATCAAAGAATGGATTCTTTTCTACTGCTTGTAGTCAGTCTATAAGATTATCAAGCTACCTTTAAAATCTTTATTTTTTGATTGGTGCACAACATATTGGGTATATATGTATACATAAGTATACACATATTTCTGCTATATCGTGTAGTGTTTTCATACATACACATAGAGTGCAATATTTGAATCAAGTTAAACATATCTATTCCTTCAAACATTATTTCTTTAAGGTTAAAACATTCAAAATCCTGTCTTTTAGTTTTTACAATTTATAATACATTGCCATTTTTGATATTTATTACTATAGTAAAATTACACACCATTATATCTTACTCCAATCTAAATAAAACTTAGTATCCAATTATCAGTCTTTCCTGTTTCTCCCTTCCTCTTATTTTCCTCAGCCTCCAGTAACCACAACTCTATTCAAATATAAGATCAAGTTCTTCGATCTCTGCATGTGAGATCAGGCATCATTTGTTTTTCTAAACCTCTTTTATTACACTTAATATAATAATCATCATTTGTATACATTTCATAAATGGCTAAATAAAAATATACTATTGCGTATTTTTGCTATGTATTCTTTGTTCATTCATCAATAGTGGGCTCTCAATTGTTTCCATTTCTTGGCTATTGTGAGTGTTGCTTCAATGAATATAGGTTGCCAAGTGTCTCTTTGACATACTAATTTCATTTCCTTCAGACATATTCTCTCCCATGGTATTTATAGATTAGAGGGTATTTGCTTTTTGTGCTTCTTTTGGTGATGGACATGACAAAGCAAAGTAGTCCTTTCCTAAACATATGGTAATTTCCCTTATCTCTTTTGTTGATATTTCTATTACTTTGTGCTGAATATATGAAAGTAAAAGATGTTGTCATGAAATTTCTCCTGTAAGTAATTTCGTGTACACTGCATAGATTATATAATAATGAAAGCAGTGCTTTATCTGCAAAATTTAGTACGGTAAAATACAACAAATTAAAAATGAGTTTATATTGTATATATTTTTTTTACCAGTACTGTTTTACATTTGAACATCATCCCTAAAATTTAACTACAATTTGTATATCATCCTTATCTAATGAATATGTATATAGATATGTGTGCATATACATGTGTTCAGTATTTATGCATATATGTTTGTCATATGCAAATTCATATATATGCATATAGTTACAAATTTAATGTCTGTATTTAAATACTTATGAAAAAGGAATCAAGGGGTCGGAAATTTAGCTCAGTGGTTCTGGCGCCTGCCTTGCAAGCACAAGATCCTGAGTTCGAATCCGGTAACCACATACAATGTTTGCTGGGTGTGGTGACTCACGCCCACCAGCCATCAATACCACATACCACAGTGCCAGGCGTGGTGGCTCACTCCTGTAATGCCAGCACTC
>PVIC010056614.1:0-10899 GCA_004025085.1 Thryonomys swinderianus
GTTTATCTGCAATTTTTAATTAATTTACCATCGCTTAAACTTCCTGCCCTCACTTTTACTTCATGACACTTGCTCCATGAAGCCCATCTGCCTCCCCAGGGCCTGACCCTCCATGGCCTCACCCTCTTCTCTCTAAACTCGGCTGTCGTCCAAATGTCAACCATTAACTCAACAATTAACTCAAAGGGCAATTTTAACCTTGGACCGCCTCCTATGAAGCGATCTCCAACGGCTCCTCTTTGCCATTATTTACTTTGAAGCCAAATGTTTACGGAGCTCTGCTACCCACGAGGCCGTTTCGCGCCTTGAGGACACAGTGGTCAACAAAAGGAGGAAGCTCCGGTCCTCACAGGGCTCAGTGCCAGTGAGAAGGATTGGAGAGGAGCCCACGAAGCGCCCCGATCTCACCCGCGCCCCTGCCTCAAGCTGCCGGGGCCACACGGCCGAGGCTCCTGCGCCTGCTGCGCGCCGGGTCCGCACACGACGCGACGCTGCTGCCCCAAACCGAAACCTGCCGCCGAAACGCGCCGTCACTCTCTCCTCTACGTGCATCCGAGCCCTTTCATTTCTTCTTGCGCCATCAGGTTGGTTTCCCAGGGCCGAATAATGTGTGAATAACTGTTCGAACAGCTTGTTCTGAAATGGAGTCCTGGTTCGAGGCCTTCGTTCCTTCTCGTGGTTTCCGTGGGCCCCCGATGGCCGGTTTCAGCCAGCCGGTGCGAGTCCATTTGGCTTCTAAGGGTTTTGTAAAATTTAACAATTGGGGCCGGAGGATTAGCTCAGTGGTTCCGGTGTCTGCCTCGCAAGAACAAGGTCCTGAGTTCGATCCCCGGAAATCACATACAATGCTGGGCATGGAGACTCCTGCCCACCAACAATCAGTACCACATACCACAGTGCCAGGCGTGGTGGCTCACGCCTGTTATCCTAGCACTCGGGAGGCAGAGACAGGATTGCTGAGTTCAAGGCTTGCCAGGGCTACAGAGTGAGCTCAGAGCCAGCCAGATCTACAAAGCGAGACCCTGTCTCAAAAAAAAAAAAAAAAAAAAAAAAAAAAAAAAAAAAAAAAAAAAACAATTGGCTTTTATGATCCAGGACAACCTGTTCCAGCATATCATTGCGTCTAGTAGTCTACCAAAAAAAAAGTAGGCATATCTAATTAACTTGTGTTTTAAAAAATATGTAAGCATTTAGCATTCTGTAATTCGTATCACAGCACTAAACATTCAACAGTTAATCTGTTGTACAGTCCCTAGTGAGGAGTACTGGCAGTAGATGGTAAAATGAAATAGAGCATACAAGAGACATCCAACCCACACGTATCAGTACTAAAATCTTTCAACATATGAACCATTGGACAAAAGAGTGCATGAGGATTTGAATACGCCTTAGACACAAGGAAGGTCACACACACACAAATTATCTTCTATGATAGGAGACTGTGAAGATAAGACAAAAGGAAAGGTCACACTACCAAGCATGAAGAAATTCTGTCAAGTTGGAAAATGAAGAAAGGTTGCTCCTGGGAGCAAAAGGTGAGAGAGAGAGAGAGAGAGAGACAGACAGACAGACAGAGACAGAAACACAGAGACAGACCTATAATTGCTACTTATAGAAATACTGCCATGCGCATGGACCAACTCTCCACCATGAATGTAATTGCTATGTGCTGTGAACATGTGCTGATAAAACCTCAAAAATGTAAAAAAGTAGGAAAATAAAATATGACGCTTTAATATGTAATTTTGTTGTTACTCCAGATGAAAATGATCGCTTCATATATATTTCTCAAATGTTGCCTGGAATGAGATCTCCTCCAGTTCTTTGTCTCTTGGGTCAGTTGCCAATTCACAGTGAAATTACATGGCTCCCAATGATGGTCGGCATTTCTTTCCGGTAGTGCACTTTTCTACTTATACTTTATGTATCCAGCTTACACAGTGGGCAGTAGTGACTTAGGATACCATCATATTTCAGTACAGTATATCCTTTTGGGTAACCAAGATGAAGGGTCTCCAACTAACAAGCTATTCTAGGTTGAACTGTTCGTAGATCAAATTCGGGTGTCTCTTAGTGAACTAATGGCTCATTTTGACGTAGCGTGAACAGTAACCCAAATACAGTCAATCAGATCTGAGAATGTAATGTCTGAAATCAGAATAAAGATATATAAAAAACAAGAGCACTGTAGCATATTTTTAAATTCCTCTACCCAGTACATTTTCTGTTCATCAGCGTGCCATGCAGAAAGCTCAGTTAGAAGTGAAATTATAGTTTTATTACTTAAAAGGGGAAATTAATCTCCGCGCAAGATGGCCTCTGGCTTCCAGCCAGCACTACACTGCTAACATGACAAGATCATGAGAATCGGCAGGACAGGCCTGAGCATGACCCACTTCCCCACTCAGGTGAAATGTGGTTTCATTTTTTTGTTGAATAAAGTTAATTTTAAGTCCCAGTGACTCTCTTGAACCATTTAATCTCTTGGCAATGAGAATTTAAAACTCCTCTGGCCTTGTCTGCCACTGCAAATCTGTGGTGACCCTAAATCGAGGGATCCCCCTCCCGTTGGCTCCTGTGAAAGCAGCCACATGTCACGGTCACACAGTCCCTTCCGTCCACTCCTCTGCTGTCTCAGTGGCCAGGGTGTCACAGGTGCCTAGCTCCTCATCAGTGTGCACCAGGTGGAGTGCTGGGGAAACCATCTCCTTTGTGCAGGATTGGCCAATAGCAACGGCGTTACATTCCTTCCCTCGGTCAGGCAGGTAGAGGTAGGATCTTTGGGGTGTGATTGGTTATGAGGGTTCTGCCTTCATGAAATGATTAACTCATGGATTAATAGATTGTTGGGTTATACAGGCAGTAGGTGTCCTATAACAGGGAGCTTGTGGTTGGTGATTTAGCTTAGTGATTTCAGCACCCACCTCCCAAGTGCAAGGTCCCAAGTTAGATCCCTGGTACTGAAGTTTTGTTTTGTTCCGTTCTGTTTTGTTTTGTTTTAAAGAGTGTATGTTTCTTTTTCATACTTCCTCTGTCTTCTCAAACGGCAGGCTGAACTGCCTTAGAATTGTGCAGAGTTATTTCACCAGCAGTAAGAAAGTTCTGAAGAACGCTAGCATATAAATCACACGCCCTTTCCCACTGCTGTCCAGGATGTACAAACTGTGCCAGCGCTGGACTCCATAAAGGGGAGATGACAGCAGATTTTGAGAGAAAGGAGTATTTTCACATCCATTTGTGTGTTCAGACAGGTTACATCTAGAACAACTCACAGAAAGTGTAAGATGTTGCTGTGCTGATCTCTGAAATGCTTGAGTGGAACACTGTTGTAAGTGGTCTAGAAAAATCTCACATAGGATTCTGTCAGATAGTACCAATGACTCCAGAATAAATGGTGAATAAAACAGTCACAGTGTTAGGAATTTTGCTTCTTCTGTAGGACGCTGAAGAAATGCTGCGGTTTCGTGTTTATCTGGGGGTCCACTAGTTTTTGACTTTGAATTGTACATTTTTTCTGAATCCAAACAACTAGGGCAGCTGAGCCTCCTGGCCTGCTGAACTCAAAAAAATTGTATAGGAGACTAGAAGATGATCTCCACAGTTTCCTTCACTTTCTGCTACTCTTGCGATTAAGTGTTCCCTCAAAGCCATTTTCTTCTACTGTCACAGTCCTCTAGGCCACTAACCTCTTCGAGCACTCATGATCATGTTCACCTTATGTCTTTGCTTCTTTTTAAATTTAATTTGATCGATGATGTAGTAGTCATTTTTTACAACCACTCTCATCTCTACCTTAATTTCAGCTGCCAAAGATCCTGGCTTCAGTGTAGCAGAAGTTTACTGGCAAGAAATTTCACAACTCTGCAGGGCATGGTAAGATCATGATCACCAACATCGAATCAGCACTCAATACTTTCTAGGATATTCCAGAGGTTTTCTGGGGAGGTGTCGCTCTCACAGGGAAGGCAACTGTGTGGAAGCTTTTACAGAGCAGAGGAGAAGCAAATTTTTTTGAAACCATAGAAATGATCATGAATAATACATATGCAAATGCATTTTCCTTATTTACAGACTTGGCCAAAACCCATCTTAATCTCCAGGTCAGTAGTGGGATCAGAAAGCAGTACTCCACATTGTGCTAACTGGTTGTGGATGTGGGGGCTCCACCTCCTTGCGGGATTCATAATTTGCTGAAAATGTAGCAAAATTCTGACAGATACTATACTCGTGACCATATTATATTACACTTGTGATTTCTAAAAAGCATGCAAATCAGGAGCATCATCCAAAGGGAGAGAACATGGGTTTACCACGGGACGGGACAGAACTTCTGTGAACTTTCCCTGTTAAGATTAAATCACAGTTCCCTCCAGATGCATCCAGTATTCACCAACCAGGACATTCCATTGGCTTTGCTGACCACAGCTACAGTTTTTTATGTAGGCCTTATTACTGGACTCACACTCCAGCTTCCTTCCTCTCCCTGAGGCTAGAATTTGGGTTTGCATCATGTAGCTAAAAACTGCAATTCTTGAATCACATGCTTGTTTTTCATGAGTGTCCTATCCACATCTTAAATAGGCTTTCAAACCCTAGTTAAATATCAGACCACTATGAGTTTAATTAACATAAACTCTCAAAGCCTGCTGTGCATAATACAGAAATCACATCACTCTGGAAATCCCACAGAATTAAAGTTTGCCTCCTTAGAGCAAGAGACAAATGACAGTCAATATTGATGTTGGTTGCATTATTAATAAGTTTACCAATGAAGAAGTGGAACATACAGGTGCATTAATGTTAGAAAGCCTACAATATTTTCTATTTCCTCTTGACTTGCGGTTCAAAATACATTGCTCTGCAGTTCCATCTGTTACCATTTCTGTTATCCCTATAGGGAGTGACTTAAATTCTGCACCTCAGTCTTCTCATTTATAATTATTAAAATGAATTACCTCAATATTGTTTATTACCTATCACAACTTTCTGCTCATTTTTATGCTCTAAATGTCAAAGCCTTTGTCTTTTTCATTTTCATATCCTTCCTAGAGGGTATCAGAAGCCACAAATCCAGGGAATTCTGTGGATTACTAACCAAAGACACGATCATTTTATGGTTTAGTTACCTCAGTTATATTGATTTGGCTCAAAAGTGTGAGACTTGGTAACTAAGTAACTGTTTCTTAGCTTCTTTCCCAAATTGAGAAATGGAAAACTTAACCCATAGTAAGGACACAGTAAAGAAACAAGTGACCTTGCAATTGAACAGTTCATGGATGATCCAAGCTAAGCCACTGTGGACATAGTTTGGAGGGGTTCTAGAAGATAAAAAAACATTTCAACTTTTATCCAGCAGTGTTAACATGAAGAATTGAGGTCTTGTTCCACCTGACTGGGTACCACAAGGGAAATATCTGAAGCTGGTAAAAGACATAATGATGCCTCTAGAATGAAGGCAGCTCAAGGGAACAGTGACTTGGATCAAGTGACATTCCAACTCCCAAACCAACTAAAATACAGTTCAGGAACACAAGTTCAGAGGCAGACTTCTGGTCAACCTTGGCAGACACCACAGGGGAGCATGAATACTGTGGCAATAAATCAGGTTTCCTGAGAAGAGAAAAGGTAGGTCTTCAAACTGGGGATTGATGGGTCCTGTGAAGGCAATTGACACATTTCTGCTTCTTTGTTTATTTGTTTTGTAGTTCAGGCTGGCCCTGAGCTCACTCTGTAGCCCAGGCAAGCCTTGAACTCAGCAATCCTCCTGCTTCTGCCTCCCAAGTGCTGGGATTACAGACCTGAGCCACCACACCCAGCACTGTGGTATGTGGTACTGATTGCTGGTGGGCATGAGTCACCACACCCAGCATTGTATGTGGTTACCAGGATCGAACTCAGGACCTTGCATTTGTGAGGCAGGCGCTGGAACCACTGAGCTAAATCTCCGGCCTGACATTTCTGCTTCTTCCAGCTTCTTATAAATGTCATTTTCTTTAATCACTGAGCCTATCATACTTTCCAATGTCCTTTCTCTCTTTTTACTTTCTTCATTCTTTGCACCACTAAACACTGCCTAACTTAATTCACTTTTTCCTCTTTCTCCCTCACCCATAGTCTCTCCCTCCTTTTAGTTACATCTGGCTTCGCCTGCATTTAGGAAGTTTCGTCACTTATCAGAGTGCAGAATCATCCAGCCAACAGATTTCCCCAGCACAGACTTGCCCCTTCTGGCACTGGAATAGTTCTTACCTTGGAGAAGCTCCTCAGTCTTGGACAACCACCCCTAAGACAATTCTTCAATTAACTCTCCCCCTCCAGCAAGGAAATCAGACCAAAACGAAAAAACAAAAGTTAATCATGGACCCATTTTTAAAGATGAACAACCGAAATGCTGGAAAGAGTACTTGAGACTTTGAATGGCCCGAGTCTTACAGCACAGCCTGCTTCACAATTACAGAGATGAGTGGGTCTATCTTTACTAGCTCAAAATTGGGACTCACTGTTCTCCTGTGGCGTGGGGTGCTTACAAAAGCATTTGATTTTCATATGCAGCTGTTTTGTCAGTTGAAACCCTTTCTGACCTATATCCTCTCCTCCGTACAGTTTCTTCAGCTGGGGAGGAAATGCTACCATGGCAACATGTCAGCTCTCGCTACCTCCTCATAGCCTCGATTGTCTATTCAAATGCAATCAAATTTTTCAAAGCCAATTTCAGGTAAGTTCAATGGCAGTGCGAGTGATCTTCACATCCTGTTGCCTCCGGGAATGATATGTAGAGACCTTTGGATTATTGAAATTGCAGTTATCCTTACATAAAAGTGAATCACATTTTAAATGTTACAAAAGCCCTGTCATTTGACGAACTTGTGCAGAGAGAAGAATTCTCTCTGAAACAATTTGATGAATCTTTTATCCAAATGGAGTGGCATTTGATTTGCTACTCTTTAAAATTAACAGTTTGTGACTAAACTATCAGTTTAATTCTTGAGTCACTTTAATTTAATTAGAAACCTTAAGAAGTATATTTTATTGATCATTTTTCCCAAAGAGAAATACAGTTTTATAAGTTCATATGAGTTAAAAAGTACACTTGGGCCAGGCATGGTGGCTCACACCTGTAATCCCAGCACTCGGGAGGCAGAGACAGGAGGATTGCTGAGTTTGAGGCTTGCCTGGGCTACATAGTGAGCTCAGGGCCAGCCTGAACTACAAAGTGAGACCCTGTCTCAAAAAAAAAAAAAAAAAAAAAAAAAAAAAAAAAAAAAAAAAAAAAAAAAAAAAAAAAAAAAAAAAAAAAAAAAAAAAAAAAAAAAAGCACAGGGAACTGCGTTGAGAAATAGTTGGCTTGTTTGCCATCTTATGCCATATACCATATATTTTTAATTCTATCCTGCATATGTTTTGGGTTTTTTTCCTTATTTAAACAATGAAAGTATTCACTATTAAAACATTCCTCCACTCTGAGACGAGCCTTCAATTTAACTTTATAATTTACTTATTGTGTTTTAGACCTATTTTTATACCAATTTTAACATTTCAGGGGGACACTGTACCTTTTCTTTCATGACTGTCCATGGTGATGGACTGGGAAGCATGATACAGTTGATGGCAAAATACCATGAAGTTGGAATAAACAATAGTTTTTTTTTATTCCTTTCTACTCTGGGTTTCACTTCAATATCTTTAATTCACAAGGCAGGCACAGAATCTGACTAATACCCTTGTCGTATCCATTAATAGAATAATTAATTTTATTATAATATTATGATTATTATATTTCCAGAGACAAACATAACCAGAAATCAAAGGAGCCCACTTACTAAAATGGAGAAAGGAATATTTGAACAACAAATACCATCAGAGGAAATATTAAAACAAACAAATCAGCCAGAGAACTATACTTAAGGACACACAAAAAAATGCTGTAAACTCTTACTACTACTATAATATAATGCACCCAAATTTCAAATGCAAATACATTCTGAAAAATGTGAATCACTCTTTGAAATGAATACAATATATGGAAGAAAGAGCAAGATGTATAGTGCTGAAGGATAAAAGGCCAACTGGTAAATTTGGATCAAGGAAATCTTCAACACAGGAAAAATATGAGCAAAGCAAAAATATATAGAAGATAAAGCAACAGTATTGAAATAAAGGGTTCCAGAAAGCCAAAAAAAAAAAAAAGAAAGAAAGAAATTAAAGATCAGAGATTTAGCTCAGTGATACTGCACCTACCTTGCAAGCATAAGTGCCTGAGTTTGATCCCTAGTGCCACAAGAAAGAAAGAAAGAAAGAAAGAAAGAAAGAAAGAAAGAAAGAAAGAAAGAAAGAAAGAAAGAAAGAAAGAAAGAAAGAAAGAAAGAAGGAAAGAAAGAAGGAAAGAAAAGAAAGAAAGAAAGAAAGAAAGAAAGAAAGAAAGAAAGAAAGAAAGAAAGAAAGAAAGAAAGAGAAAGGAAGGAAGGAAGGAAGGAAGAAAAGAAAGAAGGAAATTTGAGGGTAAATTACTTCAGATCTAAAGTATATAAAAGGGTACAAAAAGAAATGTGGCAATTAAAAGGCTTAAAATGAAATTTCTTAATTTTCAGAAGAGATTGTCTAGTGAAAAGCATAATGGAATGAATAGTTACATTTTTAGAAAAGTAAATGAAGACAAATTTCTAGGTGCAAAATATATGCCATTTGCTTCAAAAATAATAGCTGGTTATGGTGAACCAGAAAATCTAACAAAAATATAGTGCCATTTTCAAAAATAAATTGAGTTTATTGGTACATTTTATAAATACATTATGATCATATACTTCATTGGCAATTTGTACCTGTACATATTATATCTTGATTCTTATTTTCCTATTGTTATAATAGAAACAATATCTATAGGATTTCAATTAAAATAGTTCAGAATACAAAAAGTTCCTCTATACAGAGAATGTTATATTTTAAAAAGGGATAAGCATGATATGAAAAATAGAAATAATTTCAGTTCCTGGATGAAGTAATATCAAATCACAAAATATTCACTCATGTTATAAAATCAAAAATCCCTTTAATAATTCCATTTGGATACATTTTTCTCTGTTTATATGCTCTTCCATCTTTTTCATGTTTTATTTTTTCTGTTTTATCTGTCTCCTTTTTTCTTTTTCTTTTTGATTGTTGTTGCTGCAGTTGTTTCTTGGTAACACGGGTTGAACTGAGGATTTTGTACTCACCAGACAGAAGCAGCACCACTGAGCTACATCTCAGGTTCTGTTTTATCTTGATATGTTGTTTTCAGCAGAGGAAATAAAACAAGATGTCATACACAACACACTCTTTGTGTACTTTTCTCAGTACTGGAAAAACTTGAGGATTATTTCCAACTTCCTTTTTCTCAAACATTTTTGCTGTCCCCAATTAAGCCTTTCTTTTATTTATGCTTTATCTTCTAGTTACAATGAAAGTTCAGTATTTGGCTTTAAAATATATATGAAAGAATAAACTGAAGAGTATTTTTCTTGGTGTCTTCTTTTTTTGTTCTATAGATGAGACCATGATTTTCAAAGTAAAGGAGAGTAGTAAACAGCTAAAGACATGTAACAATTTAAGAGAAGTAAATTCAGTGAGATTGGGCTTAGTTACACTAGTGATGAACATGGTGCCTCCTATTCCTGTCATTCTTTTCTTTTATAAAATTCTTAATCCCAGCACTCGGGAGGCAGAGACAGGAGGATTTCTGAGTTCGCAGTGGCTTGCCTGGGCATCATAGTGAGCTCAGGACCAGCCTGAACTACAAAGCGAGACCCTGTCTCAAAAAACAACAACAACAACAACAACAACAAAAAACAAAACAAAAATTCTTAGATACGGTTATGGTCACACAGCTAAAGCTAAATTCCCTAGCCTCCCTTGCAGCTAAAGTGATACAAATACTTCATATTTTTTTTTAGTTTTTAGTGAAGATGATCTTTGCAGTCTCCACAGTACTCTATAGTAAACTGCCTCGTCTCCACTTCTGCTCAGCCCAGCATCCTACAGACTGGAACTTGGAAGCTGTGGTGACCTAAGCCCACCACACAGAGAAACAGGGAAAGACAACTCGTGTCTGTGAAAGTATCAACAACAATACTGAAATGAATATTTATCTTAAGTGCCTCTTTATATAGGGTTCCTTCTTCCTAACTACTTAGTCAATATTTCTAGAATAGGAAGGACCCAATGAAAAGTGAAGTTAGAAGCAGGAAGATTTCAAGTAGGAAAGATTCATCAGAAGTCATAAAGTCTAAGAGCGAAACTCTGATTGGCTCTGCTTGGGGGTATGAGGGGGTGCAGTAGCCTTTCCTGGCCGTCGCTGTTTAGAGAGCAACACAGACAACTGTAGTACTGTCACTCCCATAGAAATGAGCAGTCACATCTTCCCTATTTTTATTCTACTTCCCAAGGTTGGCAAACCACTTTTCCCTCAGGATGAGGGCCGCATATTTGGGGTGACAGAAAAACAACATGGAAAATACATGAAACTCTCATATTGTTCTACACTTGTTCTTAGCCAAAAGACCAAGAAGCGATCTCTCATATTGTTCTAATATGGTAGAGATGAAATGCCAGCCTTGGTACACAACCCCTAAGTACTAAGTAAAAGTGAAGTAGAGCATTTTTATGACTGTGTGTGTCTATCTGTGATGTGTGTAGGAAAATTTCAAGTTCTTAGGATTTTACTTAAAAAATTAAGCCATGATAACAGTACAGTGGTTTAATAAATAAATTCCATTGTATATGTGAGATTTGAACTTCACACAATTTAAAAATCTGCTGTCACAATTTTAGAGCTGTATTTCACATTTTCAAAGGTGTTTTTAGCAGTGTTTCCTAATTTGCAAATTTTGTTAACAATTTTGTAGTGTGAATTGGTTAATACTT
>PVIC010056615.1:0-10893 GCA_004025085.1 Thryonomys swinderianus
CTGGGAGCTGCGACACCTGGGGAGAGGGCACGGCTAGCTGTGGGCCAGGTCGTGGAGCAGAACCTCACAGCCACGGAACTCGCTCCGAAGGCTCCCACGCGGTGGGGAACTGGGGGGGACACGGGTGGACAAGCAGCCAGACCGCCGAGGGAAGGACAGTGCAGGGAGAAGCGGTCACTCACCCTGGGATCTCTCAAGCCCTGGAGGGAGACGAGCGGGAGGACAGCGAGGGGGCTGCAGCAAAGAAGCGACCTTCTCTCCCCCTTCCTCCGCCTCTGCTACTCTAGGACACAAAAGAAAACGAAGTTCACGTTTTCCCCGTTGTTCACTCCTTTGTCGCAAATTTGTTATTTATACCTCTTTAGCTGTGATTTTATATATTCTTCAAAGAGTCACAGGCTCATAGCAAATGACACAGGAGTTCACTAGCATTACTTGTACATTAGCTTACAGAGTGTAGCTTCCATTTCTATGCTGGCCCTGAGCCCAGTGAGATGGGGGGCTCCCTCCCGCTGGAGGTGTGGGGTAATTCAGTGATGAGACCCAGAAAGCTAAAGTATTGCTCATTCCGAGAAAACATAAAGGTGAGTGTGATGCCCACACACATATCTGTGTATGTATGTAAATATGTATATATCTACATATTTATGTTATATACGTAGATATCTACATATATATAATATATAATATATATATATATAACTCTGCTTATAATGATAGAGAGATTGAATATTGCTCTTTTCAAAACTGATTTAAAATATAAGGATGTCTGTCCCTGACATGCACATTCAGGGTATGTCTGTCAGGAGGGGTCAGGTAGTGATTGTTAAGTCCCATCTTTCACGGTAAGAGGTTAATAAGAACATTTTTAATAAATCACATACACTGAGCACATGTATATAATTTTTTATTTTTTGCAGTAGCAGGGATTGAACTCGTAACATTGTGCTTGCAGAGTTTCCAGGAGCACCGCTAAGCTAAATGTCCAGCTCTCAGCACATGTATATAACTTAAGAATATAAAGTAAATTTCAGGAAAAACTAAGTACTGAGAGAGAGAGCTTGAATGTGTGTGTAGAGAATTGGGTACTGACAGTTTTTGTTCCACTGGACTTTTCTGAATTACCTGAGTATTTTATACTGACACAAATGTGTGAGTTTCCCCCCCACCACACTGGCTGTGGAATGGCAGTTAATAGACTGAATGATGGGCCGGAGATTTAGCTCAGGGATTCTGGCACCTGCCCAGCTAGTGCAAGGTTCAGTCCCAGTAACCACATACAACAGAATCTGGCATGATGACTCACGCCCACCAGCAATCAGTACCTCATATCACAATGCTGGGCGCGATGGCTCACGCCTGTCATCCCAGCACTCAGGAGGCAGAGGCAGGAGGATCGCTGAGTTTGTTTGGACTACATAGTGAGCTTAGGGCCAGCCTGAACTATGAAGTGAGAGCGTGCTTTTTTTTTTTTTTAAAGACTGAATGATGGATAAACATAGCCAAGAAAATATGTACAAGAGGAAAAGCAGCATGATACAGTTTATATATCTGGATGGGATGATCATGGTGGAAAGGTGGGACACTATGATAGTGAAATAAAGAAAAGTAGAAAATTATGGGATGTATTTTCTTTTTAAGAAAGAAAGGCACACAAGCGATGTATTTTTAAACCATTATTCTTTTGCCAATTTCCTGAAGGATGTACCGCTAGTCTCATTTTACAGGTGAGAAAATCTAAAAGTATAACTGATTACTCCTTCTTTTTTTTCTTTCCTTTCAGTGCCAGCAATCAACCTGAGGACCTTGTGCTTGAGAGGCAGGCACCAGAACCACTAGCTAAACCCCTGGCCCTAAAAGTATAATTGGAATTGTGAGGCACCATAGCGCATGGGTCTAGAATGAGACTCCTGGTGTAAATCGGGCTTCTGGGTTCATAAGCTGACAAACCTAGGTGCTCACGTGGGCTCCCTGGGCTTCCGGTTTTCCTGTGCAAAATGGGTACTAAGGTGCACAGAAGGTTTACTATTGTTCTATCATTTTCTTTAAAGGAGTCTGCGCCTGAACAGGGACTTGAAACTTGGACTTTCAAATTAAAAGTCGGATGCTCTCCCAACTGAGCTGGTAGGGTCCTGATTATTATATCACTTTTGTTTCCTACAAATATTGTCAGGAATTTCTTAGCAGTTGTGTATAAGGCATTTATGAAACATCTAGTATGTCCTAAGTGCTATTAGTGTAAAGGATACTCAGCGCCTCGAGGATGAAAATACCGGGTAGGTATTTTCCTGGAACTCAGTTTTCTCCCTTTATTCGGCCTCTCCGGGCTGGAAGGATCAACTCCTCTCACAAGGTCACGTAACTAGTGGTTAATTAGGGAAGCCAGCAGTCGGACTCCAGTCTGTCTGCCTTCTTGGCTCGGGGTCTTCCCTGTGCGATCCGTTGCTCTTAGCTGATGGATCACAGGGTAGAGAGGACAGGCACAAAAGCAGAAGCGTCAACGCTAGGAAATAGGAAGGGGAAGGAGAGCGGCAGTGAGCAAAGAAATTACACAAGATGATGGTTGAGTCCGATAGAGAGAGGAGAGCAGTCTGTTAGATAAAGGTAAGATGGCTACGCAGGTGGGAGAGGACAGGAGATTGTGTTACTGAGAGAGATAATACCCGAGCAAGCGCGAAGAAGTAGGACAATATGATGGGCAGAAAGGAATTGAAGTGGGGACGGTCTCGGGAGAAGCGCTTCAGTCAGTTTTGCACATTGCTTATTTAACTCTTGCGGTGCCAACAGGAAGGTCCCAGCTGGATTTTCAGAACATTCTTGTTTAGGAAGTCCTGGTTTTCTCTCTGTATCATGAATACTCCCCTTCTGCACACTGGGTCCAACTTTCTCTTTTGTGGCTATTTACTATCTGCCTCCGAGACTGTGGGGTAGGTTTGGAAGACAGGAACCCCATCTTTCTTGCTTCACCCCGCTGAAAACAATGGCTGTGCATAGCAAAGGAAGAAATGTGAAAGCACATGCAAAATATCTAATACAGTATATTTTTAACAACGTCCTGAAAGGTCAGGACGTAAGTATGGACAAAGACGTTATGAGCAAAACCCTGATCGTATAAGAAATATTACAAAGAATCAACAACTGGTATCCAGTCTTACTGGAAAACTTTTGCACAACAAAAGAAATCACCACTGGAGTGATTGTGCAAAATGTTTTGCTAACTGTTCCTCGGGCAAAGGACTATTATATAGAATGTATAAAATTCAACAATTAAGACAGCCCCAAATTTAAAGGTCCAACCCATACATGGGCCTCTAAAATGAGTAGGCATTTCTCAAATGAAGAAGTACAAACAGCAAATAAATATATGAAAAATGTTAAAGATCGCTGGTTGTTTGAGAGACACAAATTACAGCACTGAGATTCCATCATCCCAGAAAGAATGGCTTTTATCAAGAAACCAACCAATAACAAATGCTGGAGGGGGTGTAGGGAGAAAGATGCCATCCTCCATTGTTGGTGGGAACGTAGACAGGTACAACCACTGTGGAAATCTGTGTGGAGATTCCACAAAATATTAAAACTAGAGATCTATTTGCTCCCAAAATTACCCTCTTTGGTATCTTCCAGAATTAAAAGCATCATACCACAGCAATACATGCCACCTCTGTTTACAGTGGCACAGTTTGTAATAGCTAAGTCTTGGAAACAGTGCAAATGCCCATCAACTGATGAACAGATAAAGAAGATACTTTTTTTTTCAATGTATAATGGGGTACCACTCCACCATAATGAAGGGTAAACTTGAGACATTTATAGGTAAATGGATACACCTTGAGACGACACTGTTAAGTGGAATAAATCCAATACACGTGTTCAAATGTCACATTGTTTTTCTGGTATGAGAATCCAAAATGTAAATAAAGCCCAAAATGTAGAATAGATATTGTGAAATAGGAAGAAAATGTTCCACTGAGAAGGGGAATGGGGGGGGGGGAGTAGGGAAAGGAAAATAAAAAAGAGAAAAGAAGGAAAACTGGGAATAGTTTTTGTAAATAAGGAGGGGAAGAAGGGTTGAAGGGAGTGCAGGGGAATGGGAAAAATCAAGAATCAAGATATATCATCTGGATTCATAAGTGAAACAAATAGGTCACAGATGTGTAAATAACATACTTGTTCTCTGGTATGAGAAACTGAAGATGTTAATAAGTTCTAGACTGTATGATAAATATTGTGAAATAGAAAATATGCAAAGGGAAATGTGGGGGAGGTGAGAGAAATGAAGAGTAAAGAAAAAATGTGACGGTAATAAAAATGGGAAACAAAACTTATGTACTTAGAGGGTAGGGGGTTGTGGGATGGACAAGGGAACGGGAAAAAATGAGAGTTAAACTGTATCATAGATTGGTACAAATTCCCATGATTGACTGTGATTACAATGTGTATATACAATGTACCAGTAGAGATAAATTTTTTTAAAAAGATGTATCATCTCCAGGCACAAATTCCCTATAATGAATGTGTTCATTATGTACACCTAAAATATACCAATGAAGTTTTTTTTTTTTTTTGAGACAGGGTCTCGCTTTGTAGTTCAGGCTGGCCCTCAGCTCACTATGGTGCCCAGGCAAGCCTGGAACTCAGCGATCCTCCTGCCTCTGCCTCCCGAGTGTTGGGATGACAGGCGTGAGCCACCACGCCCGGCACTGTGGTATGTGGTATTGATTGCTGGTGGGCGTGAGTCTCCACGCCCAGCATTGTATGTGGTTACTGGGATCGAACTCAGGGCCTTGCGCTTGGGAGGCAGGTGCCAGAACCACTGAGCTAAATCTCTGGCCCAATGAAGTTAATTTTTAAAAAGTAGAGAAAGAGAAGACGAACCACTGCATCCAGAGTAAGACAGAATTGGAAGGACTGCCTGGAAGAAAAGCGGAAAGCAGGCTCCGTGGATGTGACTTTTCACTAAACATCTCCTGTGTGTTCACTTTGTTCTCAGGGAGCCCTAATTCTGCAGAGCACTCGGGGGAATCCGGACTTTCTGATGAAGGGTGGAGAGATAGAGCCGGAAGTCCTTTCTCCCCACAGGTGCGGAGAAAGCAGGGCCCACGTGGCCGGCAACCAGCGCAGAGCTATTCTATCACCCTGTCTCTGGCCTCCTATAGCCCATTCCAGACTAGGGCTTACGAACAACCTATCTACAGCAATGGAGAACTGCCAGCTTCATTTCCAGTCTCAAACAGGCATTAAAAACAACCCACGAACAACTAATCAGTGACTCTCATCATCTGTGGAAATTTGAAAAAATCAACATTGTACACTTAAAAACACATATGAAGGAAGCATTTGCCTCAGTGGAGTGTTTTGGGGGTGTCTCCCTTCCCATGTACACAGGACACTGGGATCCAGGGACTGGGAGTGACTTGCTCAACACCTCAATAAGGTGGGGACAGAGGTGCAGCCAGAACCCAGGGACCCCTAGGCCAATCTCACCATCCACTGGGCCCAAGAGGGAGGTGACTCCCTGTTGGTCCAGGGATGCACCGGCCGGTTAGTGAACTGGTCCTGTGGTGTGTTCTCTGGTCTCCTGCTGGGTGAGGACACCTGTCCCCTTCCCTGGAAAGCAGGGCCGCTTTCTCAAGAACAGATCGCCCTGGCCCCTTCCTCACGCAGAGCGTAACATTCCCTCCTTCGGGCTCTACGTGACCACACTGCATTGTGATGTCTACGCACCTTGAGCCAAGCACTGCGCCAGGGGCTCACTGAGACCAACTTCGTTTCCACCTCACAGTGATCCGCAGGAGCCCGCTGCGAACATGCCCAGGCCCAAGAGCGCAGTCTTAGTGGAAGGCAGGGATGAAGCAATTAAGTTAATAGTGTCAGCTGAGCAAGACACTCAGTGGGTGGAGAGGGGAACTTTCTTCTCAAATGAAGTCTTCCAGAAAACTCTTTCTTATCTAATTATAAATAATCAACTTCAATTTTACCTGCCCTTGCTCGTGCTGAAAGGGGAGAGATCAGTGACCACTAAGAATCTGTCCTCACTGTCGCAGAACAGAAAAAGGAGGAGGCACTGACTCTGTCCAGTGCATTGCAGCACCTTAGAAACCAGGGTTTCTGCTCTGGGAGCCCAGTCAAGACCCAGAAGGGGCCATGTGTTGCCTGTCTCCTCTGTTAGAGACTGTAAAGTGAGCCACGGCAGGGCCGTCTGCATGGCTGGCTTCTGTGTCTCTGAGGCCTCTGACACAGGAACTGACACACTGTTCACTTAATGTTTGTATTTAGTGGATGCGTAAGTGAAGTAGTCAGTCAAAGGTATCACAGGAAAGGTGACATCATGGGGCCTCCCATTGTTAGTACTAAATTCAGAGACTGGGCATGGTCCTGGGTACCTGTGATCCCAGCCACTAGGGAAGCTGAACTGGAAGAATCACTTGAACCCAAAGCTCAAGGCCAGCCTGGGGAATGTACAAAGACACTGTCTGCAAACAAATTTAACTAAATATAAATAGACTATGTATGGATCCACAATTTACAGAATGTCCACCATGGATTAGCAACTGGGTCAACCACCAAAGATTTCATGCAGGGCATGGATTGTTGCTAATGTTTACAGGTGAAGAAACCAATATTCAGAAAACTAAGTCACTTAGATGCAGATAACTGATTTTGGCAGGGCCGTTATTTGAACTAAGTTCTCGCTGATCCCAAGGGCAGTGCAGATGTGAAGGGGAGAAGCAGTTTCTGGTGAGGAAATGCATAGATAAATGGGTAGTTATGGGAGTCCCTAATGAGCTCAGAATTTTCTGAGCCCAACAGTATAGGAGGAATGAGGCTCCACAAGGTGGAATCCTCAGCATCCAGGACTGAAACTATCCTGGATCTATAGTAACCTCAGGATTTCCCTTGGAAATAATATTCTATGAGTAAATCTTAGTTATATTGCTCACTAGGTCATGTGCTGAAGGAAGAGAAAAGATTGCCCAATACTTAATGTTCCCATAACTTGGGTTCCAATTAATAAAATTTCCCTGTGAAAGAAAGTATCCTAACTGGGTGGTTACTTACAACCACCTTCTTTACTTATACCCAGTTTTTAACATTTGAAACACTTACATTTATGTAAAATTTTGTATATAGTAAGGGAACTCTTATATACTCCTCATATAATTTCATAATGTTAACATTATGACAATTAGGAAGGTAACAGTGGTACAATACTATTAACTCCAGATTTTACTTGCCTTTTCCCAGTATTTCACTAACATCCTTTTCTTTGTGCAGAATCCAACCCAAGATCGCACATGCCCCTGAGTTGTGCCTCCTAAACCTCCCTCAGTCTTCCAAGAGCCTCTTTACATTCCCTTGTAGTTCATGACCTTGTCACTTTTACAGAACACTGGCCAGTTATTTTGTCCCTTAGTTTGGCTTTCTTTGATGGTCAATTATAATTAGACTGGGATCATATGTTCTGGGCAAGATGTGCCACATCTTACCATCTTGGCAAGGACTCCACCCTTTATCATAGGAAGGGGTACATAAGGCCAACTGATGATGTTGGTCACTGTTAAACATGGAGACTGTTGGATTATGCCACTATAAAATTTACATTTCCCTCTTTGTAGCAAATACATTGGAAGAATTATTTCTAGGCAATGCCAATAATCCATCTTTGCCCCAACTTTTTATCCACTGATTTTAGCGGTCATGGTTAACTCCTGTTGGAAACAGTTATTCCTATAATGTCCAATTGATTTTATCATCTCCACATTTCTTGCAGTGGTTTATTAGAATTCAATGAGGAAAAGTGTTCCCTTTTACCCCCTTATTCTGATTTACACCTTCATTTACTTATATAACTGTAGGCATATATTTATTTCATTCTTTGGCTAACATCCAATACTATTAAGGGAGAGGGAGAGGAAGAAAAGAAGAAGAGGGATTACTGTTAGGATCCAAATAAAATACATACCCCACTGTGGCACAATTCCCACAGGACCATGTGTTGGAGAAGAACTACGTATTAGATAAGAATCACTTGAAAGACAACAAAACATTTCCTGTTGTGTTGTTCATTTAGGCCTGGCGTGGCCAGAGAACACCTGGGCACTTCTGACACATGCCATCCCTTTCTGCTTCTTTGTAACAGTTCATATTTTGTGGTATCACAGATGGTCCGGGTTCCTCTTGTATTTCTGCTGCTCTAGCACTGGAATTAGCTGTCTCTCCAAGGAGTTTATGGTCCTTTCATGGGAGAGCGGTACTTAGAAAGCAAGACCTGGGTTTGAGAAGGGCTTGTTGCTTCCAGGGGGGAGCCATTTCTTTCAAGCTCCTTCACTGCACAAAGGTAGGAAATGCACACAGGTACTATCCCCTGAGCACCACATCTGCAGAGGCTTCTGCATGTATCATTTTGTGTGTTTGTACTGCAAGGTTGTCGGTTCCCGCCAACACCTACAACACAACACCACAGGCTTCACACAGGCTTCACACAAGCCCTCCTCTTTCATATGAATGCTTACTTGGGAGAAAACTGTGTACCTCTCCTTATATCTCAACACAGTGACCCAGTAACACATCACCAAAATCAGACATTCTGTTCTGAGTGAGCTAAGAAACGCTTTCTCATTCCGCCAGCAGCCAAGGTGTCCCCTTTACACTGGGCCAGTTTTATGTCACCCATAACTAAGATACCGGCACATGAGCCAGCACTGTAGCAACTTTAATGGCACGCAAAAGCAGAACACTAAACAACCGCTTGAAACCGGAAGGAATCCAGTTTCTTGCACACCAGTTGCCACAGGAAGTACCTTGGAGTTGGTTATGGCGTCCTGTGTACCTATCCTTACTGGTGTGGGTTGGGGGAAGGGTGAGACTCCCATATATACATATATGGGGGGGCTTGGAGTATGACCCAATGAGGGATTTCTTTAATTTAACTTCCAATGAATCCCTGATATGTGTCAAGTATCATGGCAGGTGCTGGATGGATAAAGGTGAATAATTAGTAAGAATGAATCAAAAGGGGGCCAGAGGTTTGGCTCAGTGATTCTGGCACCTGCCTCGCAAGTGCAAGGCCCTGAGTTCGATCCGGGTGACCACATACAATGCTGGGCGTGGTAACTCACGCCCACCAGCCATCAATACCACATACCACAGTGCTGGGCATGGTGGCTCATGCCTGTAATCCCAGCACTCTGGAGGCAGAGGCAGGAGGATTGCTGAATTCCAAGCTTGCCTGGGCTACATAGTGAGCTCAGGGCCAGCCTGAACTACAAAGCGAGACCCTATCTAAAAAAAAAAAAAAAGAATGAATCAAAAAAGTTGGTTAGCAGTGAAGGAGTTGGATCATATATAATTTAATAGTATTAATTATGACAAAAGTTGAAGGCCTGGAGCTTAACTATTACTTTACATTCTGTTTTCAATAGCATTCTGTTTTCTATTTCAGTGGGTTAATATCTCCCTTTCAGCTTCTACGGGAAAATGTGCACTTGTATCCTACAATCTGCCAAAAGAAATGTTCTCCCCTCACCCCACTCACTCGTCGCAACAGACTAATTTTGCAAAACTTTCTCTAGGTCCCTAGCACGCTTCCTGCCGTGATCCCAATTACAGATGACTTACTCTCTCCATCGCCAATGGTAACGCAAATCAGTCCCTGTTTGCCTTACGTGCAGAAAAAAAAAGAGAAAGTGACCTAAAATCTTTCTTAAATGCATTCCATATCACCACATACACAGAGATTTGATGAGTACTGCTGTAAGACACAGACGGCAGACACAAGAGGAGCCGGCAGAAGGAGAAGAGGTCAGAAAAGGCAAAATTGAGCAGGGACTTGTTCATGCAAAAGTGACAGGCCTGAGATGGTCATCCCGCTGTCCAACAAGACTCGAGCCATCCAGCCATGGACACATCTTTATTTTGTAAACCAGCCCCTATCCTGAAAAATGTCTCAAGGAAACATTCATCACTAACAATGCCTGTTTGCAAGCACCTTTATGAAGGTTTAAAAAAAAAAGCAAAATTTAATATATGCATCAACGAAAGCTGTTTACAAGGCAGAAGACTGCACCCTGCATGGGCTTCCTGACACATTTATCACTTCAGTCCAAAGCCGGGTGGCAAGGGGCGACCTTCTCCTGACAGCTGATGGCTGGTGAGAAGGATGAAGAAGGTGTCAGAAAGGTTATGAATCTTCTGCATGCAGTTATAATAGTGAAAATGATCATGATTCTTTTCTCCGTCCCCATTCATAAATCTCCATCAGCATGTAGAGATAATGCTGACAGCTACTGTAGCCTTTCAGCGGAAGGTACCATTATGGGAACTTAGCTTGGAGCCCAGGATTGATACCTGCATTTGAGAGGCTTCCCTGTCCGCTAAAAACTGATAAGACAGAGGAGAGCAGGAGAGGAGGAAACAGGAAGGGAGCTGGGGGTGCAGGGACCGGGAAGTCTTCTCGCCCGAGCTGAACGACGGTAGCAAATCACTTTATGTTTCTGTGATCTACTTTCCCCTGTCACATAAAAATAATAACAGTAGCTTTTCCTAAGTCACAGGAGAAAAGCGAAGAGAAAAAAACAAAGCAACATGTAAAACCACTTTGAAAAGTTGAAAGTGTTATGCTAATATGATATTGCTATTCATATTATTGTGCTTTTGTGGTGGAAAATGTTCAAAAGAGAAGGATCCAACTAATTAGCAGTAAATGTGTAGCTTGGAAAAGATATTATGTGGGCGACATCAGGCTGGGGAGGGAAATTCACACTTGTATTGGCAGAGCTGAAATTCGACATGAGTTCAGTAATTATGCACTGCCAAGCTGATAGTATGTACTCAATAAATATTTATTGACTGCATGTTTACTTTTAGTACATTATGTAATAGGTTTTTTTT
>PVIC010056616.1:0-10889 GCA_004025085.1 Thryonomys swinderianus
CTCTGCCTCCCAACTGCTGGGATTACAGGTGCGAGCCACCACACCCGGCACTGTGGTATGCGGTATTGATTGCTGGTGGGCGTGAGTCACCATGCCCAGCACTATATGTGGTTACCGGGATCGAACTCAGGACCCTGCACTTGTAAGGCAGGCACCGGAACCACTGAGCTAAATCTCCGGCCCCAAAACCCACATCTTACTCAGTCTCCAGTTGATGGGCATCTGGGTTGTTTTCAAGATTGGGCTATCACACACTGAGCTGCTATGAACATGGGTGTACCTATGTCTTTACAATGTGAATCTTTTAATTCCTTTGGGTAGATTCCTAGCAGGGGGATAGCAGTGTCAAATGGGACCTCTAATCCTAGTTTTCTGAAGAATCTCCACACTGATCCCGACAATAGTTGTACAAGTCTACAATCCCACCAACAGCGGAGAAGGGTTCCTTTCTCCCCACAGCCTCACCAGTATTTATTGCTGGTTGATTTCACAATAGCAGCCATTCTTTGTGGAGTGAGATGAAATCTCAGTGTTGTTTTCATCTCAGTCTCTCAAATGACTAGTGAGGTTGAACATTTCTTCATATGCTTCTTGGCTGCTTTGACTTCTGCCTCTGAGAAGTGTCTGTTCATTTCAGATGCCCGTTTTTGAACTGGGTCTTTAAACTTGGGGAGGCTGATCTGTTTGAGTTCTTTACATATTGTAGATAATAGCCCTTTATCTGACAAACAGGTAGTAAGGATTTTTTTCCCATGTTGTTGGTTGTCTTTTTAGCAGTGCCAGTGGTTTCTTTTGCTGTGCAGAAACTTTTTAGGAGGATGAGATCCCATTTGTTGATTCTGTCTGCTAGTTCTCATGCTATAGAGGTTTTGTTCATAAAGTCTCTGCCTAAACCAATGTCTCCACTATTTTCTACCTAACCTGTTTTGCAGCAGGTTTATTGTTTCTGTTTTAATGTTTAAATCTTGAATCCGTTGTGATATTAGTTTAGTACATGGTGAAAGAGATAGGTCTAGCTTTAGTTTTTGGCAGGTTAAAGCCCAGTTTTTCCAGCACCAGTTGTTAAAGAGGATGTCTTTCCTCCAACATTGAAATTCTTTGAATGATGAACTTGCAAATGATGCAACTCTCTCAAGACAGATCACACTGACATGTCACCCAGCAGAGACAGCAGGATAACATAGCAGAGAGGTCGCCTAAGACTCAAGTTTCAATTAAGTGTGGACATTTACGTGACCTCAATTATGATCCTACGCAATTATGAACTTCTGTGTCTTCAAATAAAGTTAACATGGTGAATAATAGTATAATCTCTGCCTCATCTTTTAAAAATCCCAGAGTGATAAATCCAGAAGGTAAATTACCAAATTCCTTTTTCAGACCTGCAAAATATCCAAATAATTTGAAAACTTGCTGAAACCATCAAGTAGCATGGTTGTTAACAAACATCTTTTAAGTTAAATTTAATCTATAAAGTTACTTTTCTTGAGAATTATCAAGAACCAAATTGATACCACATTTTTTTTCAGTTTTTCAGGTAAACTGAAATAACACAATCTGAGAGATATCCAACCTTTTTGTTAGGGGTCATTTATTACTAGTAATCAAAAACTCTTGAACATTTTATAGAATGTTTCTACTTCAGTCTTATACTATCTTCCCCTTCTTCCTCTTCTTCCTCATCTTCCTCTTCTTCCCCTTCTTCTCCATCTCTATCTCCTTCTTCTTCTCCTCTTCTCCCTCTTTCTTCTTCGACACAGTCTCTCTGTGTCGTTCAAGTTGGTCCCTTGTGTTCTGGCTGATCTTAGTCTCCAATCAATCCTCTTCCCTCAGCCCTTGGTACGCTGGGTTCACAGGTGTACAAACCATGCCCAGCACTTTTTTTCTTTCTTAAGGAAATATTTTTTATTATTTATTAGCAGGGCAAATATTTAATACCTTTCTAGTGAAATTATCCTCTTTTAGTTAATCAAACAATTTGTGTTATGCTGTCAGTTTTTGGTTTAGAGTAAGGCCATAAATATTCAGCACGACATCACAAAACAGCTGCTCTCTGATTGCAGTGTGATACTTTTGTGTTTTGTTTAAGAACTTTGAATTTTATTTATCTTTACCATATTATAATCCTGTAAAGCTTGAAGTGACTGCTTAGCAGTAAGACTTGCAAATAATAGCCATATAGGCAGATGAAAATTTCCCCTTGTTAACCCATCCTGCTAGCAGAACAGTTCATAGTCCCCTGGTAATTCCATTGATGAGAGGCAGAGCCTCAAAGGCTTGGAATTCATTTTAGGCTTCAGCCTTAATTTCACATAAGCACAAAAAACTTAATTACAATGGAGTTTAATGCTAAGGCTAACAGGATATATATGAGAGAGTTACGGGGTAAAGGGAGATGCCTTGCTTATAATACTGAGTTTCTTAAGAAATATTATTCTGAAATGACTTGCATACTTTTAGATTACAAAGAGACCCTTGTTTTCCACTTTTGTTTCTTTAATGGAGAGCTTAAGATTCCCTTAACCCAAACAGAGTTCATGGTTTTACTTCTAACACGTTCTTTTCAAATCTCAATTACTTGAAAATCCCTGGATTACTGAAAACTCCCCACACATTATTTTTATTTTAAAGAAGTTTTGTGTGAATGCTTTGTACATTAATCCCAGCTTGAGAAATATAATAAAATATGGAATATATCACTAAAAATCCTTCAAAACTTTTTATAGAACTAAATAATACACTAGATACACTGATCAAACACCGATATAGAAAAGGCATAGTCACTATTTTCTATCCACTGGAGGAATTGGCTATT
The DNA here is from genome assembly GCA_004025085.1 of Thryonomys swinderianus. NCBI lineage: Eukaryota > Metazoa > Chordata > Mammalia > Rodentia > Thryonomyidae > Thryonomys > Thryonomys swinderianus. The sequence goes on from PVIC010056616.1 coordinate 2,816, forward strand.
CTGTTTAGAAAACATTTCTTGAAATCTTTACTCTTTTATGGAGTCTATTCAGTGTTTCTAATTTTCAAGTACAGTAGTACCTCAGCCCATGAATTTAATTTAGTCTATAATTTTGGAAAAGATAGTCACATTTATGTTTGTGTGAGGAGGATTGCCATGGTCATGTTTGTCACCCAATGAAGAATTTGTAAACAAAAAAAATATTGCAAAGAAAAGTGTTTATGAACCAAGGTCACTGTATAAGAAAGTTAAATAGTGACCACTGAAAGCCTTTAACAAGTAGGAAAAAAAGCAGGAACCAATGCCTCTAATGAGTGCTATGACTGTATTCAGAGTAGCTGCTGCCTTGGCCTCCACCTTAAGACCTGACATTAAATTGTTGAAAACAGTGGGATTCTATCACCTCTGATCTCGTTAAAGCTTCTTCTCCATGTGTGCTTTTGCAAAATAGGCTACTTATTCTTTATCCTGCTGGTTCAAATCACAATATATCCCATAGCTACTGACAATGACAATGCCTAGTGGCCAACACTAGAGTCATAAAAATAAGTTCCTCCATCATAAGTTTTCTTTAAACCATCCCACTCACAGCCCTCATAGGAAAACATAATAATGTCCATGAACTTTAATAAAGCCAAAGTCCCACTGGTTACCTCTTTTGCCCATCTCCTTCCTCGTTCCTTCTCTTTCTCTTACACTTCATCTGATTGAGCTCTCTGCCACCTATGAAATTCATACAGGCTTTCTGTCCTTACCCCTACCCTTTCTGTGTGTGAATAATACATGCCTTATGCTTTGTATATACTAACTTCACTTCCTGCTTGCATGTTTCTTGACATATACCTGAACCTAACATTCCCCTGCTCAGTATTCATTTTGAGAATAGCTATCCTGGCCACTCTGAAGAAAGATCTGAGAATGATGTTCAAGAGAAACCATGACTATACAAATTACAATCATCAGATCCAATAGTTCACTAACACCTTCAACTTAGCCATTAAATTCTGCTAAAAGCAAGGAAAACTTTACAGATATTTAGTAGTAATTTTTTTTTCAAAATTCCCCAAGATTGTTTGGTGAGATTTTTTTTTAATTCCCTGGATACACAAGGAATAGATTTGCGTACAAAATATATTTAGAGGGAGAATTCAAATGATATGGATCAAACTCTCTTATTGAGGCCTTAAAAGCAATTCTCATGATTAAACTTTAGTTGTTGGGGAATTTCCACAAAAATATTCATTCGCTTTAGGATATAAATCACTTGTACTTAAATTATAAAATGACTGTCCTAGGAACTATTGTAATATAAAAATTCCTTTATTAATGTAGAGCTTAAATGAGAAAAAAAATTTTTTAATTGAATTCTTTATTGGTACAATTTATATACATCTCAAAATCACATATAACATTGGGAAATTTGTACCAATATATGCCACAAGTTAATTCTAAATGAGAAAAATTTTGAGTGGATACCTGGGCATTTAACCATTTTAGTTTATTCTTAACCTAAATTGAACATAATTTTTCTCTGTTCAGTATCATAACCATAAGACAGACTAATAACAAATGGCCACTCACAATTCTGTAAAATATTCATTAGATTGAGAACGTTGAACTAAATGAAAAACAATCTACTCATTTATATTCCCTAACACTGTTTAGCAAAATAAAATTCATATACACTACATTTATGCTTGATTGGAATCCAATAACTATAAAATATTGAAGGGCTTATATTCAGAATAATGCTGGTAGTGATTATCATAGTTTACATTTTTTGCTTTGAAAGTGAATACTTCGAAAGTTTTCAACAATCTTAGCTAATGTTTAACCTCCCTGCTCAACTCTCTGCTGTCAGGTTCATGATGAATTAGCAGGGACCCTAATTAGATATATTTCAGGAGCTCTGGATGAACAATTCCTGTTTAATCATGAGAAAGGCCCAGGGGAAAACAGAACTTGTGTTTGCTGTTATCCATGTGATCAAATGAGGCCTCAAATATTTGTTTATTTTTAAATCATCTCCAAAAATGCAATTTTAGAAAACTAGTACCAAAAGATGTATTTTAATTAGTAGTTCTTAAATGTTAAACATATGCTGATATTCTTAGGCATTCTGAACAATTATATTTATACTCTTTATCTAAATTTAAGCAAAACTGATGTTAAATCCATACTTGAGTATGTTTTTTAACATGCTGATAATCAAATGTAATCAAACATATATAATAAAATATATATTCAATATTTTTCTAAGAAACTTGTTTCCTATGTATTAAATCATTATCAAAATATGTTTACAACTACTGTTATTTTACAAAAATTAAGAACAGAAAGCACCTATTAAGTATGTGTGGTATTTATAGTAAATTATTTGTAGACACACAAATAAGAAATGCAACACTTTAAAAATCAAGATCTGCTCTCAGATTTAATATGCAGAAAAAGTGATTGCCAAAATTATCAAAATGTTTAATGATGAAAATTTCAAAATGTTCTTTGAGAAAAAGTAAAGATAACATCTTTAAGTACTTAAGTCCTTGAAAAATATTAAACAGTAAATCCTTGAATAAATGTTTTATTTTGTGAAGCATTACATGTAAATTCTATAAAATAAGACAAAATATAGGTATGATATAAACTTTTCTTTAAGGTAGGAATATTATTGAAATATTTCAGGGGGATAAAAAATAAATTTCACAACAAAGTAATTTGTGAAATAATAGTAAGATATTTTTAGTGTAAAATTATGTTTTTTCAAAATCACCCAAGAGGTTTTGAGGTTTTGAAGTGTCTGGGTCAGGTTCATCCTGACCAATATCTTATTTTCCAGATTTTTCCCATTAGTCTTTGAAAGCCAGTTCTGGGATCTTGATTTCCTTCTTGATCTGACAATGCCAACCACAGCAACTGCCAGGAATATCTAATAAAAGAGAGGGAGAGAGGGACACAGGGAGAGAGGGAAACAGAGACAGAAGGAGGGAGGAGAGAACCTTCTCTGCAGTTAACCCAGGCAGTTATCTATTCTTTTTGATCTCCAGCATAAATGAAACAAAGAAATTCAACCAAAACTGATCTTCATAATCTTTAACTGTATGTAAGAAAAATCTATAGATCTCTTTAAAGATATTTATGTTAAACACCAACTCTCCAATGAAATAGTCACAGAACATTTTTCTACTAAATATATTTATTTTCATCAATGTTTCACTAATGGTAAAATAAAAGACTGCTAAAATCCATTAAGATAAACAAATTATCTGCATGAATTAAAAAAGAAGAATAAAGAAAACCTTGTCATTGCATGGACTGTTCACCCACTCAATGAGAGGTGCTACTAAAGAACTCAATGAGAGGTGCACCTCTCAAGAGCGTGATCAATGACGATAAGCTGGAAAAGCACCAGGAACATCCAGTCTGAGCATTCAGCAGAGCGAGCAGGACTGCATCCCTCTCCAGTGCCCTATTCCATGCCCAACAGTTACACGGAGGGGCTTTTAAAAAAGTAAATGGCATAGTGACAGCATTAGCTCGCTTTGTTCCATTGTATGAAAAGCCTCCCAAGGAAGGGTGGACTTAGCGTGTGGGTAGGAAAGCAGTTCCCACAGACTGCACTTCTCTGCCCAGCTCACAGTGTCCTTCCCATAATACTGAGGTCGACTTTTGCATCTCTGACTGCTTACAGTGTCTCCCTGACTTGGCGCCCGTCTTGGGAACACAAAAGGGGAAGGGGTGCTAATTTCATCAGGGACGATACAGTTAATCTTTCATTATCGTAGGAGACCACCGATTCAATTACTTTTAGGTTTAACAGGTAGATTTATATCACCTTGCTGAAACCCACATTTCCTACAGTAACAAAAGGATGACCCCGTCAGAGGGACCTTTGGGGTGCTCTGGGGTAGGAAACACCCTTGCAGAATCTCATCAGAAAAGGTTAAGCATCCTAGCAATTGAGACCCTCAAAACAGAATTAAATTTAAAAGAAGTGAGAAATTATCTCAGTACAAATCTGTTGGGTTCAATCCCCAGTACCCCCCCTGCGCGCACGCACACACACACACACACACACACACACACACACACACACACACACACACACACAGTGGGAGCCAGAAAACAGATCAACAGAGAGTGTTGGGATAAAATGACCAGTATTCTAGAGTTCTACCTCTAGCAAAAATATCGGTCAAAAAATGAAGGAAACATGAACACTTTTGTAAAAAAGAAAAATAGACACTGAGAAAAGTTTCTAGCAGACCTCGTGCTAAGAACAGCATTACAGGAACTTCCTCAAATTGAAGAAAAATGAGAGCACATCAGAATTCTGATGCATGGATAATAAAATTTTAGAAATAATAAAAGTGAATAAATGTGAAGGACTATTACAGACTTACTAGCCTCTTGGAAGATAAATAAGAAGTGAATAAAAATTCACTAAAATATTTGAAAATGGCATAAAAATGAAAATATTCAATCTGACTAAAATTAGAACAATTTAAATATTAAAAATCTACCATTTCTCACCTATCAAATTAGCAAAAATTAAAAAGCAAAATGATGCATTATTCCAATGAGAGATATGGAGAAACAATACTCTCATGCATTGTCTATGAGAATGAGAAAGTATAAAAGTCTGTTGAAGAAAACTTGGAAATATTCCACAACACTAGATACCTACTTACATTTTGACTCACCAGTTCCACTTTTAGGGATATAAAATGAAGATATTCTTCCAACAGCGTAAAAATACATGTACATAGAGATATTTCTTTTAGCATTATCTCTATTTGCAAAGTAATGGAAATAAGCCAAATATCTATTCTAAGTACAGAATAAATTATGAAGTTATTATTGAATAAATTATGAAACATTTCCACAATGGAGTATTATGGAACTGTAAAAAGAATGCAGAAGATCTCTGTGAGATAGTTTAGAGCTATATGCAGGATATATTGTTAAGTAGGAAAAAAATTAGAGTATAAAGGAGTAGTCATAGGACTCTAAATATGAAGAAAGACAGTCCTAGAATGGCTACAATAAAAAAAAATACAATAACAGGCAAGAGATTTTGCTCAGTGGTTCCAGTGCCTGCCTCACAAGCACAAGGTATCTGGTTCAATCCCTGGTAACCACATACCACAGTACTGGGCATGGTGACTCACACCCACCAGCAATCAGTACCACACACCACAATGCCAGGTGTGGTGGCTCACACCTATAATCTCAACACTTGCAAGGCAGAAGCAAGAGGATTGCTGAGTTTGAGGCTTGCCTGGGATACATAATGAGCTCAGGGCCAGCCTGAACTACAAAGCAAGACCCTGCCTCAAAAAAAAATACAATAACAAGTTGGTGAGAATATGGAGAGACGAACTGTTACACATTGCTAGCAGGTAGGAAAATGACACCATCACCAAATGCAGAGGTATCACTTTATATATGTGGCCTCTGTACTGAGGAAGGCCCCCAAGGTTATGAATCTGACAGTTTATGTAGGAGCAGAACCACTACACTCTGTCCCTTCCTGACACAGAAAGAATCACTGGTTCCCCAGTTTTTTATAATGCTGCAGAATTTAAATGACTCACTTCAATGTTCAAGGTCTCATCCCATTTGAAATAGAAAAATTTATATACAGTTGAGGAGGAAAGAGTTAACCCCAAAATGCTGGATTGCATTTGAAAATATTATTATGAATTCATGAGTATTAATGTATACTGAAATAGAGATACAGAGAAATATGATGTGTATGCATTTGTGGGTTATGAGCTTGCATATATATATTCTCTATATTCTCTCTATATATTCTTGCATATATATATTCTCTATGTATATGTATTTATGAGTTACGTGCATGCAAATATATATATTCTCTCTCTCCTCTGTCTCTGTCTCTCTGTCTCTGTCTCTCTCTCCCTCTCTCCCTCTCCCTCTCCCTCTCTCTCTCTCTCTCTCTCTCTCTCTCTCTCTCTCTCTCTCTCTCCCCTTGAACTTGGCTGCAGCAAGATGTTTTATTATTCACTGAATGGCAGTAAATAGCTCCATATCTAATACTCTTTATTTCCAAGGATTATTGTTTTATGCAAATGTTAGTTTGCTTTACTCAAAAAGCTACAATGATGTATTTTCATCTAGACGTTTGATTATTAGAAGCATAAGAAATCTGTTATAACCATAAAAGTAAATAGCTATTTTGGGCTGGAAATTTAGCTCAGTGGTTTCAGTGCCTGCCTTGCAACCGCAAGTTCCCTGGTTTGATCCCTGGTGACCACATACCACAATACAGGGCATGGTGGCTCACACCCACCGGCAATCAGTACCACATACCGCAGATGCAGGGCTTGGTGGCTCATGCCTGTAATTCCAGCACTCAGGAGGCAGAGGCAGGAGGATTGCTGAGTTCAAGGCTTGCCTGAGCTACACAAACTAAATAGTTATCTTAAAACAATCAGGATGTTGGATGAAACTAAAATGAGCTCAAAGCAATAACAAATGGCTCTAAACATACTATAGATGGATAACAGAAGTGAGGAAAAATAACTAATTTAAATAACTTTGAAAAACAGTATTTAGTCTGGCTAAATACACAAGTAATTGTTCACAAATAATGTACTCTACTTGGTAAATCTATTTCTAGTAGGAATATTTGTCTACTTTGAACAGATAAGTAAATGTATTTTAGATAATGAGATCTGTGTTTTGCACTATCACTGAAAGAAGTCATAAATAAGAAAAAGGAGGGTAGAATTAACCTCAACGTGCTGGATTGCATTTGGGAGTATCATGAATTTGTGGGTTTTAATGTATACTGAAATAGAGATACAGATAAATAAGATGTCTATGCATTTGTGGGTTATGTGCTTGCATAGATTTCTAAGTTCTATCCTTTGGGAGACAGTAAAAACAATGATTTTGCCACAATGATGAGCACTTTTGCTTGGATCTTGTTTCCTGAATACCACTCTCCAAGAGAAGAAACCATAGCTACCTCAGAAGTGGCTGACTAATCTGAATCATACCACGCTGTCAGAAAATAAAGGATTACTCAAAAAGTATGGAAGAACATTGCAAAGTCAGGGTCTCCCTTTAACAAAACTACAATAGCACAAGTAATAAAACAGTGAAAATACTGAATATGAGCATTCATGACTCGATACTGTTAGAATTACTGAATAGAGAAGGAATAATCCTTCCTTAAAATTTCTCATTAATAGATATAAATCTACTGATAGAGTCAATTAAAAATAGATATAAATGAAATGAGGGGAACACAAAATCACCAATGGGAAATACCACAATAGTAATTCTTGTAAGCAAGATGGCTGATATGGCTAAATAAGTGAGCAAAATTTCTCAGGAAAAATGATGCAAGTGTTTGAAAATTGTAAAGAATTAGTCCCATGGTATCTATTCACTACAAAAAGGGAAATAGTCACTTCATAGTAGAGAGCCCTGGAGGACAGCATTTCAGCAAAATGATCAATCTTAGTGTGACCTGTAATGAGACTTACCGACATCATGCTGCCCCTGACAGGATGGACCAGGAAGGACAGCATCTCCTCGAGAGTACTACACCACAAGGATCACATCATGGGAATTCATCAGTCAAACCAGAGAGAGACGCTGCCCACTGTAACTGACAAGGACGCCAAGAAAATGTGACATCCGGAAGAATTAACACTGACTGGAGGGAACTAAAGAGACACAAAACGTGTGTGCAATGTGAGGGACTAACTTCGGTCCTCAGATAGGAAAATGTGCTAGTGAATAACTGACAGAACTGAGAAAGGAGCTACGGAGTACACAGTATTATATCAAAGTCAATTTGATTGTTTTGATAATTATAGTTGATAATACAGGATATGAATAGTAAGGGAACCTAGGCAAAAATCCCACATGAATTCATTGTAACTTTTCTAGTGTAAAAATATAATTTAAGGGACAGGAGGATTGCTGAGTTCGCGGCGGCTTGCCTGGGCACCATAGTGAGCTCAGGGCCAGCCTGAACTACAGAGCGAGACCCTGTCTCAAAAAGCAAAAAAAAAAAAAAAAAAAAAAAAAAAAAAAA
>PVIC010056617.1:0-10890 GCA_004025085.1 Thryonomys swinderianus
CAAATTTTCAACACCCTAAGCACTTCTTAACCTTCATGCTCAGTCCTACTAACATCTATTTTCCATGTATTCTAAAAAGATGAACAGGGATTGGGGATATAGCTCAGTAGTTCGGCGCCTGCCTGGAAAGCACAAAATCCTGAATTCCATAACCGGTCCGCCAAAAAAAAAAAAAAAAAACAAGGATAAACAAAATTATAACATGAAGCCGGGCGTGGTGGCTCACGCCTATAATCCCAGCACTTGGGAGGCAGAAGCAGGAGGATTGCTGAGTTCAAGGCTTGCCTGGACTACACAGTGAGCTGAGGGCCAGCCTGAACTACAAAGCGAGACCCTGTCTCCAAAAAAAAAAAAAAAATCATAACATGAGATGTTTCGATTCCTGTATGTTATGTAACATTTAAGTAAGGTAAACATAATTTTTTATAGTAAAAACATTCAGAATACCCTCTACTTATCTCTCCACCAGGTTATCCTATTAACTCTAAACCATTTCTATAGCTCCTCACTGCAATAATTGTTTCTCTTTACACTCTACTCTCAGCTTAAACTATATGTTCAATTGTATTCACTCTCTCACATGTACTTTCAATGACTTAAACTCTCTTCTGCTTCATTTATTTTTGCAAAATTACAATTCTAGGGCTGGAGATTTAGCTCAGTGGTTCCGGCGCCTGCCTCACAAGCACAAGGTCCTGAGTTCGATCCGGTAACCACATTCAATGCTGGGCGTGGTGACTCACGCCCACCAGCCATCAATACCACATACCACAGTGCCGGGCTTGGTGGCTCACGCCTGTAATCCCAGCACTCGGGAGGCAGAGGCAGGAGGATTGCTGAGTCCGAGGCTTGCCTGGGCTACACAGTCACAGTGAGCTCAGGGCCAGCCTGAACTACACAGCAAGACCCTCTCTCAAAACAAAACAAAAATTACAATTCTAGTTAAATACAACCCTCTAATTTATGCTAGCAACCATGCATCTAAGTATATGATGATGAACACATAAAATACACTGATTGATCCTATTTTAATTTCATAATCACAAGCAATAAGCTGGCCCTTAATTCTGCTTCAAAATTATATATTTCCCTATTCATTCTCTCTCCTACACACCATAATTCACATTTTCTTTTTTTCCTCATACTCTCACAACTCTCCTACTGATCCTCATTCACGACTGATGTTCTTAATGGTTATGCTAAAACAAATGAAATACTAAGAAGAAAACAGCCACCAACTCCTACCATTAAGTTTCTCTTCATCATGTTGACTTACACATTTAGTCTTTTTCTATAGACTATTTCTATCTTCAGTCAATCCCTCCATTTGTTTACCAGGTGTCATTCTTTCTCACTAGTTCAAGGATATTACTTAGTAATTATCCTTTTTTCTCTTATATCACTAAAAGTTTCCCTTAAATCCTGTACCAAGCTGTTTTCTTTAGTTTGTTTATTTATTTTTGCAGTACTGGGGATCGAACTTGGGCCCTTGTGTGTCCAAGGTTAGCACAGAACCACCTCAGCTAACTCTCCAGCCCTTAGTTTATTTTTATCTTTATTGGTACACTGTATGTACACATCATGATCACACTCAAATCCAAGTGTTTTCTTAAAAGATTTTCTTAACCCTATTTCTGTTACCAGCAATTATTATTACATTACTCCAATTCTCACTGCAACAAAAACGCTCAGAAGTTGTTAATACTCTCCATTCCTAAATCTTTCTCCCCATCTGCTATCAAAACTAAACCCTGGGCCAGAGATTTAGCTCAGTGGTTCCAGCGCCTCTAGCAAGCAGAAAGTTTCTGGTTCAATCCCTGGTAACCACATACAGTATCGGATGTGGTGACTCACACCCACCAGTAATCAATATTGCATACCACAGTGCTGGGCGTGGTGGCTCACGCCTGTAATCTCAGCACTTGGGAGGCAGAGGCAGGAGGATTGCTGAGTTCAAGGCTTGCCTGGGCTACATGGTGAGCTCAGGGCCAGCCTGACTACAAAGCGAGACCCTGTCTCAAAAAACAAACCCTTCCACCAAACCTGCTTGTTCAAGTCAGACATAAACAGTGTTGCTAGACCTAATTATCTTGACATATCAGTTGGTTTGACACTCTGACCACTCTCTCTCCTGGCTAGATTCTTCACTTGACTTGCAGGACATCACTTTCTTCCAATAAAACTATGCTGATTTGTTCTGATTTTTCCACACTCAATAGTTCATTTCTCAGTTGCCTGTACTGGTTCCCCTTCTTCTCTCAAGTTTCCTAATGTGGGCACATCACAAGGGTCAATCCTCAATGTTTTCATTCTATTTACACTCACTACTTTGGTGGATTTTAAATCTCCATTATCAACATTTTGCAAATTTTTATCTTTACATCTCTCTCTTCTTGAACTTGAGACCTTTAAATTTAGCTGCTTTCAACAAATATTCAAAATACATTCTCTTGGGTAACACACATTTCAACTTTAATGTGCCACAGACTAAAGAAATATTTTTACCCCAAACCTCCCTCCTTATGATCATCATGTTTCAGCTGATGGCTCAATGATGCTCAGACCATTAGCCCAGGAGATAACCTTCTATTTTTAAAGTATAAGTGGGTATATTTATTGAGAATGAATAAAAAGAATCAAGATAAGATTATAAATACTAAAAAGCTAATGACAATTTAAATGTGTTCACATGTAAGCTTTTTTTTTTAATTTTTTTTAAGAAGAGATAAAAGACAAACCAATCTTTAGGGGGCATTCTCAACTCCTTTTTTTTTTTTTTGAGACAGGGTCTCGCTTTGTAGTTCAAGCTGGCTCTGAGCTCACTATGTAGCCCAGACAAGCCTTGAACTCAGCAATCCTCCTGTCTCTGCCTCCCGAGTGCTAGGATTACAGGCGTGAGCCACCATGCCCGGCTCGACTCCTTTTTATTTTACACTTCATATTCAATCTTTCCAGAAAATATGTTGACTTTCTTTGACATATATTTGGAGCATGAGAAGTGCATATCTTTCCATACTGCTACAGTGCTGGACCAAGCCATCATCAACACCTCTTAGATTATGCCAATAGTCTCTTAACTAATTTCCCAGTATTTATTCATGAGTTCCAACACTAGATGACGTTCTTAAAACACCCAACAGCCATGCATGGTGGCTCACACCTGTAATCCCAGCACTCAGGAGGCAGAGACAGGAGGATTGTTGAGTTCCAGGCTTGCCTGGGCTACATAGTGACTTCAGGGCCACCCTGAACTACAAAGCGAGACCCTGTCTCAAAAAACTAAAAAAAAAAAGAAAAAGAAAAAGTCAGATCATGTCACTTTAAAATTCCTTAATGCTGTCATCTCACTGACAGCAGAAGCCCAGGACTTCACACAGTGCAGTGCAAAATTTTCTATGACCTGACCTCTTCATTTGCTTTCTTCTCTATCATCCCACTTTTCTCTCCCTTGTTCAATTCTCTTCAGCCACACTGGCCTCTACAGTGCCTCTTAAGTGTCCAGAGATGTGGCTTTGGGGAGGTGACTAGATCATGAGGGCCCTATACTCATCAGTGGATTGGCTCACTGATGAGTTCCAGTGAAATGCGTTGTTAGAAGGTAGAGGATGGTGGGAAGAGACAAGAAACTGCGGGTGTGACCTGGAAGAGTCCATCTCCCTTGTTCTTCCCTTCTCTCTCTGCCTCCTGGCTGACAGGATGTGAGCAGTTTTCCTCCACACCAGATCTTTCCATCATGCCATTCCTGGGTTTGACCCTGAAACTCTGATACTATGAGGCAAATTATACCTCTCCTCCTTTTAGGTATGGGTGCTGGGGACGTGCCTCAGAGAGGATCAAGTGACTAAGACGCCTGCCTCCCCTTAAACAAACAGGCCATCTGTATTTCCCCCTTAGAGTCTCAATGGAAGCTGTTCCTGTGTGTGCCTCCCTTTGTCTTGGCCATCCACACTGCTAACCTTCCTTCAACTATTTCAACTGCTGTCTTCAAAGTTACCTTTGGGTAAGGCCTCGTCCAACCACCCTATCTAAAACTGTAAACCCCTCAAGTTTCAATCCTTTATACAATGTTCTGTTTTTTTCTCCATGACAGAGTTATCAGTCTCTTTATTATTCTTTATTGTTTCATGCAGAACAATACTTGTAAAATTATAAATGTGATAACCCCTGGTTCATTCTAAGATCATCTAGACCTTTTTATGGATTTCTGATTGTTAACTGTACTGATCTAGGTGAAGCCGGCAGAGAACTATGGTTAAGAGACATGAGATATGATATACAAATGCATTAAGCAAGGAATAAAATGGGCAAATTGAATCATAAATAGAAACTATAACACTTAACAACCCTTGACCTCTAACATCACAAATTAGCAGAGAGTAGTGCAAAAGGCTGAGAATTTATTAGCACCAAAAATTCAAAAAGATTTCAATCATATGTAGTTTTCTAGGAAGCCAATGATTTTTTATGAGTCTTTTAAAACAGTTATACTTTATACTCGGTAACTTTTTTTGTTGGTACCAGGGATAAAACCCACAGTGCCACTGAACTAAACTCACAGCTCCTACACTCAGTAACTTTTTTTTTTGAGACAGGGTCTCCCTTTGTAGTTCAAACTGGCTCTGAGCTCATTATGTAGGCCAGGCAAGCCTCGAACTCAGCAATCCTCCTGCCTCTGCCTCCCAAGTGCTGGGATTACAGGCGTGAGCCACCACGGCCGCCACTGTGCTTTGTGGTATTGATTGCTGGTGGGCGTGAGTCACCACACCCAGCATTGTATGTGGTTACTGGGATCAAACTCAGGGCTTTGTGCTTGCGAGGCAGGCGCTGGAACCACTGAGCTAAATCTCCGGCCCATCAGTAACTTTTAATTCTAGAAATTTGTCCTAAGGAAACTACATATGAGTGAAGTGGGGACACTCTAAAATAAACTTTAAAAAATTTAATACATATACAACAGAGAGCCAGGCAATATTTAAATTATTCTCTTGAATATTTAATTACACAAAATTAGGTGCAGCATATGCTTACATAAGAAACTAATATATAGCACATGAATTCAAATTGATATTGAAGATATGGATAGAAAAAAAGAACACAGGAAAAATGGAAAAAACGCTTGTGTGATAGGATTATTTTGGCACATTATATATATATATACATATATATGTATATATATATATACACATTTTTTTTTTTTTTTTTGAGCTCACTATGGTGCCCAGGTAAACCTCAAATTCAGCAATCCTCCTGTCTCTGTCTCTGCCTCCAGAGTGCTGGGATTACAGGCGTGAGCCACCACACCCGGCACTGTGGTATGCGAGTTGATTGTTGGTGGGCGTGTCTCCACTGCCAGCATTATATGTGGTTACTGGGGATCGAACTCAGGACCTTGCGCTTGCGAGGCAGGTGCCAGAACCACTGAGCTAACCCTCCGGCCCCACATCCCCACATTTCCATATATTTTAAGTTTCCCATAATGACTTAGTTGTTTTTTAATGAGAAAGATGTTACCTAATCTTAATCCTAGATTATAAAATGATTTTATGTACCACTATAGATTGTAAGACATCTTGAGTTCAGAAATATTAAAATTTTAAAAAATCTTTTACATTTTTTAAAAATGTAAAAATATATAAAATGTGACTTTTTAGGGCCGGAGATTTAAGCTCAGTGGTCCTGGTACCTGTCTAGCAAGCGCAAGGTCCCTGGTTCGATCCTGGGTAACCACATACAACAATACCAGATGTGGTGACTCATGCCCAGCGATCAGTACCACATATCACAAAGGTCAGGCTTGGTGGCTCAAACCCGTCATCCCAGCACTCAGGAGGCAGAGACAGGAGAACTGCTGAGTTTGAGGCTTGCCTGGGCTACATAGTGAGCTCAGGGCCAGCCTGAACTACAAAGCGAGAACCTGTCTCAAAAAAAAAAAAAAAGACTTTTTAAAAACCATATAACAGCATAATTTAAATTGCTCCAAACCAAAAATAACCAATACATCTTTCAACAGATGAACAGACAAACAAGCCAAAGTACACCTATTGAACAGAGTGATGGTTTCCAAGAAGGAGCAATACAGTGACTCACATAACATGAAGTTTAAATGCATTTTTGCTAAGTGAAAAAAAAAGACTAAAAGACTACAAATTACAGGCACTGAAAACCAGATCAGTATGTATGTTGGGGGTATTGGGTGATGAAAATGTTCTGTGTAGTACTAGGGTACTAGAAACTAGACTATGCCAATCGTCAAGACCTCCAAAATTGTGTATGTGTTGATGTACTAAAGTCAATCAGGAGCCGAGATTCTAGCACAGGATCAAGGGATTTAGATTACAACAAATGAATCTAACTATGACAAACATAGAAGAAAACTATAGGAAAGGAAAAAGGAAAAACTGGAAAACAGTTTTGGCTGAGAAATGCAAGGGTAAAGACAAAACAAACCGCACAAAGGAACAGCACTTTAGTTGGTAAATTTGTCTCTCACGGGGATTATTTACAAGTATGATAGGGCAAATAATATTTTATAGTTAATGGGAGTCAGGGTACTCACCATCAGAAAAATGAATTGCAAGTAAACAAGAGGTAAGCCTAAAATGGACCCTGCAGTGATCACAACATAAACATGTTTAACAAGTATACACACGGATCCAGAAATAATTATAGATAAGTAAGTACACATACACGGGTTAGTAAACATACATTTATTTTCTAGCTCTGCCAGCTGATAGGGCCCTGAAGTAGTGATACCCCAGTGGCAGTAAAAACACTCAGCACAGTAAAAGGAAGCAGAGCTCTTACAGAACTGGCTGATTTTTATGCTGGAAGAGGAAATTAAGTGATCTTACAACGCCAGAAAGGGATGAAATGAGATATGACTATCAATCACCAGAAAATGAACCCAGTGCTTTGTGCATATTAGGCAATGCTCTACCATTAAATTATTATACCCAGCTCAATATTCTTCCTTTCCTTCCTTTTAAATAAGGACATGTCAAAACAACACAGGAATATTGTGTCCAGCCTAGAAGAGCTCCAAAATGGCCAAAACAGGAAGAATTTAATAAATAAGGATATAATACCTGTAAACCATATTGATGATAAACAATGATTCAGTAAATAAATGAAAGGGAACAGATAAGGTATATATAGGATTACAAATAATAATATTTATTTCTCTACCAGAGGATAGAGCTTATTAATTTGCCTTTTTTTTTTTTTTGTGGTACCAGAGTTAATTAGCTTTTGAGAATAGGCTGGGCTAATGTCTTGCTTCCAGTCTGAAATTAGGGAAAGGAAAGAGTAACTCTCCAGTCAGAAAGCTGGGATTATATATCATCAGGTTTTTCTCAACATGTGTTTTTTTTTGTTTGTTTTTTTCAGACAGGGTCTCACTTTTGTAGTTCAGGCTGGCCCTGAGGTCACTATGGAACCCAGGCAAGCCTGGAACTCAGAAATCCTCCTGCCACTGCCTCCCCCAGTGATGGGATGACAGGCGTGAGCCACCACGCCCTGCACTGTGGTGTAGGGTACTGATTGCTGGTGGGTGTGAGCCACCACACCCAGCATTGTTGTATGTGTTTACAGAGACTGAACCAGGGACCTTGCTCTTGCTAGGCAGGTGCTGGAACCACAGAACTAAATCCCTGGCCCTCCTTTAAGCTTTTTTGAATTATATAGTTCGTTATCCACACACATGGTCACCCTACAGTGCCTGAGGACACCAGAACTTATTTTTCCTACCTCTTATTATCCGCTCACTAATTTTTTCCTGTCACTTTGTTCTACTTACTCTCCTCAGCCCTTGATCTTACTTTTCAAAACTGTTTTGGTTATTCCAGGTTCTTCACAATTCCGTATCATTTGTTGGTCGCTTTATAAAACATGCCTTCTAAGTTCCTCAGAATCCAGAGGTTCTTTTGGATTAATACGGGTACTGACATTTTGATATTGAACTGTCCAATCTATGAACAACAAATCTCAATCTCAGTCTCTCTTCCCTTCCCTCCCTCTGTCCTAAAATGCTCCCCCCTTTTCTTGTCTTGTGCAATAGTATAGTCCTTGGTAGATCTTCGATATTTTGTACCCCTACATTTTTTAATCTTTTGGGACTATTTTTGATGTGTCAATTTCTGATTGTCTACTACTAATAAAAAGAAATACACTTGCTTTTTGGACATTAATTGAGCTTACATCCTTGTTAAACTTATTAGCTCTTACAGCTTTTTTTGTACAATCTTGAGAATGTTCTCTATAGAAAAGCATGCTACCTGAAGGAAGATTTCCTTCTTCATTTTAAACTTACATAGTATTGTTATTCTTTACTACAACCTGCTATAGCTTCCAGGAAAAGTTGAACAAAAATGATGAAAGTCGATTTGTCCTTTCCAATTTTGGTGGTTGTTTTGTTTCTTTTTTTGTACCAGGGATCAAACTCACGACCGTGCTCTAGCAAGGCAGGCACAGCACCACTGAATTACTAAAATAGATGCTTTTAAAAAATGTTAGTATGGCACTAACATATTTCTGGACTTTTAATCTTGTACTTTTGGTATAACTCCTACTTGGTCAACAATTTTACCTAAAGTGATGTATGACTTACTAAAATTATTTTATTTACTATATTTTAATATAAAAATTACAATACATAAAATTACCACTTAAAAGTGTACTTTAGAACTCATTTTCACTTTACTTAGTAAATAGAGCTACTTACGCTGTTTATAAAAAGAAATATACAAGGCCTGGGATTTAGTTCATTGGTTTTAGCATCTGCTTGGAAGGCACAAAATGAGTTTGATCCCTGGTACCACATATCACAGATGGGTGTGGTGGCCGGCACCCGTAATCCCAGCAATCATTACCACACACACAATGTGAGCTACATAGTGAGCTCAAAGCTAGCCTGAACTACAAACCGAGGCCCTGACTCAAAAAAAAAAAAATATATACAGGTATATTCAGTATTATAAAAGCAAAATAAGGCTACAGATTAAGTATGTGTTCCAATTATGTTAAGGCACTTTACAAAATATATCCTGCCCTCTCCTTTATACTAAAAAGCATTAACCTTTGTCTATCATTAAATGATAATCTATAGTTCTTCCATCTTTTTTTTTTTTTGAGACAGGGTCTCCCTTTGCAGTTCAGGCTGGCCCTGAGCTCACTATGTAGCCCAGGCAAGCCTTGAACTCAGCAATCCTCCTGTCTCTGCTTCCCGAGTGCTGGGATTACAGGTGTGAGCCACCATGCCCGGCACTGTGGTATGTGGTATTGATTGCTGGTTGTGGTTACAAGGGCTCAAACCAGGGACCTTGCGTTTGCCAGGTAGGCACCAGAACCACTGAGCTAAATCTCCAGCCCCCATCTTAATTCTTCTGTTAATTCATTATTTTCATTTATTCAATATTATTCCAAAATATAGCTCAGGCTATATTATCAATTAGGAGGCTTAATGTAAACATTAATGTTTTATTTCAGTACAATGTAAGAAATTAATAAAACACATTTAAGAATAAATTTTTTAAAGAATAAAACTTAGAATTTGTAAGTAAAATTCTGAGGCAACACTTCAAAGTGTACAAATGATAAGAAACTACAAGAAAGTAAAAGGATGTAACTATTCAGTAAAATAAAACTTTTATAATAAAACATGTGAATCAAAATTGAGAGAGAGGGCTGGAGGGTTAGCTCAGTGGTTCTGGCGCCTGCCTCGCAAGTGCAAGGTCCTAAATTCAATCCCCGTAACCACATACAATGCTGGGCGTGCAGACTCACGCCCACCAGCAATCAACACCACATACCACATACCACAGTACTGGGCATGGTGGCTCACACCTGTAATCCCAGCACTTGGGAGGCAGAGACAGGTGGATTGCTGAGTTCATGGCTTGCCTGGACTACATAGTGAGCTCAGAGCCAGCTGAACTATAAAGCGAGACCCTGTCTCAAAAAAAAAAAAAAAATTGAGAGAAAGCATGCCTGTCATCCCAACATTTGGGATGCTGAGGCAGGAAGACTGTTGAAAATTCAAGGGCAGCCTGGGTTACATAGTGAATTCAAGGCCAGTTTGAACCACACAGTGAGAGCCTGTCTCAAAAACAAACTTGATGGGCTGGAGGGTTAGCTCAGTGGTTCTGGCGCCTGCCTTGCAAGCACAAGGTCCTGAGTTTGATCCCCGGTAACCACATATAATGCTGGACGTGGAGACTCACGCCCACCAACAATCAACACCGCATACCACAGTGCTGGGTGTGGTAGCTCACGCCTGTAATCCCAGCACTCGGGAGGCAGAGACAGGAGGATTGCTGAGTTTGCGGCAGCTTGCCTGGGCACCATAGTGAGCTCAGGGCCAGCCTGAACTACAAAGCGAGACCCTGTCTCAAAAAACAAAAAAAACCCAAACAAACAAACAAAAAACTTGATAACACCAAAACCAACCTGACCTAATTGTGTCCCTATGTGTATGGTTTATAAATAGATTAATAAAGTAGGTGGGGAAGATTTTATGATCTAGATCTTACCACTAATTCTTTAAGATTAAATGAAACCATTTGAATAAGTTAAACACTTTTAAATAATACTATCAAAACTCAAAAAATAGCTTTTAGAGGGCCGGAGGGTTAGCTCAGTGGTTCCGGCGCCTGCCTCGCAAGCGCAAGGTCCTGAGTTCGATCCCCGGTAACCATATATAATGCTGGGCGTGGAGACATGCCCACCAACAATCAACACCACATACCACAATGCCGGGCGTGGTGGCTCACGCCTGTAATCCCAGCACTCGGGAGGCAGAGACAGGAGGATTGCTGAGTTCGCGGTGGCTTGCCTGGGCACCATAGTGAGCTCAGGGCCAGCCTCTACAAAGCGAGACCCTGTCTCAAAAAGCAA
>PVIC010056618.1:0-10896 GCA_004025085.1 Thryonomys swinderianus
GCCATTTACCACGGGGTCCCCATGGTGGGCATCCCCATGTTTGCCGATCAGCCCGACAACATCGCCCACATGAAGGCCAAAGGGGCCGCCGTGGAGGTCAACATGAACACCATGACGAGCGCGGACCTGCTGGCCGCCGTGCGCACGGTCGTCACCGACCCCTCGTGAGTGCCGCTGCGGGGAAGGCCCAGTCGCCATTAGCCTGACTTGGCCCCACGCAGGAAGACTCTGCTCTAGCGCAGTTATCAGGAAGCTGGCTGTGAAAACATCTCGCTTTAAATCACACTGACTTCCTCCAATGTTGTTTGAACAATTCTCGGAAATCTTAACTGTGTCACTATTGTTTTGACTTCTCATTGATGAGAAACTCTAATTCTAAAAAAAAAATTTATTTCCCTTCCTTTACCAACTCAAAGTCCACATATTTGAATATTCCATTTTGTAAATTTCCTTAGTATTTTCATTCAGTGTTGATATTGCTGAACAGATATGGTTTTATTACAAATATAAAACTATGTAAAATGGCAATTATCACAGTACAAAGATCTGAGAACTAGGCAGTGACTCATTAATATTGGTATCAATAGAATGACATGGACATTCTAAATGACATTCTTCCATAACCCAAAATCATTCACCATTTTCCAATCACTCTTCCAAAGAGTTCTGGATCCTATTATACATTAATAACTGGATCTATATTTTCCTGTGTGTGCATTTGAGCACACTGTGTCAAGAATATATTCCTTCCATATGTTACTTTTGAAACTTTAATATCTTTAAGTATTTATCAAGCTAATGAAATAATTAAACTTTCCCAGAATGGATGTTGTATCTCTGACCTGTATAAAAACATATGCCATATACTTCTTTCAAATTAAATACCTTTCTCTTTCTAATTTTCACTCCTAGTTATAAAGCGAACGCCATGCGCTTGTCCAGGATTCACCACGACCAGCCCGTGAAGCCCCTGGACCGGGCCGTCTTCTGGATCGAGTTCGTCATGCGCCACAAGGGGGCGCAGCACCTGCGGGTCGCGGCCCACGACCTCTCCTGGCTGCAGTACCACTCTCTGGACGTGATCGGCTTCCTGCTGGCCTGTGTGGCCGGCGCTGTGTTCTTGGTCGCAAAGTGTTGCTTATTTTCCTATCAAAAGTTTATGAAGAGAGGAAAGAGGATAAAGAAGGAATAGACCTTTCTAAGCTCGGGAAAGTCTTGAATTGGGCCGTCCTATTAATTCCAGCCCTAAGAAGCTCACTGAGAACCGATCTTCATCTTTTGGTCAGTTGTCCTCTTTTGTTTTTGTCAAGAGTGCGTGTATAGTTGGTAACTGTTAACAACTTTTTTTGAAAAGTTAGTCATATTCACGTGGTTAGAGCTGTTCACCGTACTAGAGGAAGAGTCTAGGTCTCCACACGCTCTTTGACTAGCGTGTCTCTTTCTTCCTTTGTCTTTTCCCTGGGTGCTTTGCCAGGAAGCTATTAATTCTAAATACATTCTGTTCATAATATCACTAAAATTTTAGCTATGAATGATATGCTAAGATATCTGAAACCCTGTTTAACATTTCTTTGTATGTTTTACATTCTCATTTTCATGAATTTCAACTCTCATTTTCATAATTTCCTTAATTTCAGTTTGTACTTGATTTGCTGTTATTTCTCAAGTATTTTTCATATTTTAATAAAGTCATTTATTTGAGCTTGCTGTTTCCTGATTTGAACACTGATTGTATGAACTTTGCCCTTACAAATGTTTTTACAGTACTTCAGCTATTTCAATGAGTTGTACAGTTATCATAATTAACATCCAGAATTGCAGAAATTTCTTCTGTGACCCATGTTTGTTTAGGAGTGTGTTGTTAATTTTCCAGGAGCTTTTGCGTTTTCGCTCATTCCTTCTGTCATTGATTTCTATTTTCATTACACGCAGTGGTCTGATAGTATGAATGGGGAAATTTCAATTGTTTCATATTTACTTAAGCATCATTATGTGACCCATGTTAGGAAAAATACCACGTTCTGCAGAAAGTCATGTATACTTGGTTGTTGAGGGCTGGAATGCTCTGTACATAGCTGTAACTATATTTTGAAGGGTGTGGTTCAGCTCTGATATTTATTCATTTTGTGTTTAATTTATCTTCACCATAATTGACTGTTCAAATCCCCTGCTATCATTTTGTTATTAGGTATTCCAGTACTTAATGTGTTTAAATGAACCACTGTTATCTTTTCATTTGGGTTGTTTCCGTAACTGGTATGTAGTGCATTCTTTTGTCTCTTCTAACTAGTTTTATATTAAAGGTTATCATATTAGAGATTAAAAATTGCTATCCCTGCTTGTTTTCAGCAGACTGATACATAACATATTGTTTCGTATTTTTAAATTTTCAGTGTGTGAATATCTTTTTTGATTAGGTAAATTTTTAAAACAATAGACTGTTGGATTCTGTTTTTGATCCAGTCTACTAATCTGTGACTTGTAATTGATGAGTTGAGGTCCTTGATTTGGGGATTTATTCCTCAATTGTGTTGATTACTTTCATTGTCTTCCTTCTTTGTTGATAACTTTTGTGTTTCTTTTCTGAACCTTTTTTATTGCTGTTTACTTATCGACCTTATTTAGGTTTCTGTTTCCTCATTGTTTTCAGCTGTATTGTTCTCATTGTTTCTGCCAAGAACATTCTTATGTAATATCTGGAGTGTTAATTTAGCGCTCATAAATCTTCTGCTCTTTTGTGCTTCGTGTGAATAGGATATTTCTCCATCAGTATTTAAGGATAGATGTGGTGGCTATGTTTATCTGGGTTGGATGCTCTCTGCTTCTGGGGCTTGAAAAAGCCCTGGAAAAGGGGCGCGTTAGATTCTGAGTCTTCTGGTTTGGGTCTCTGCTGCTTGGGTCCGCTGACGGCGAAATCCGGGGCCGGCTGAGCCAGCTGCACCGCACACCCGTCTCCTAGGTCCGGAGAGAGCCCTCGGCCCTCGGCAGACTAAAGTGAGGCCGAAGCGAGTGGTGAGCTCACGGGCACGCGCGGCCGGCGACCGCACGGTCCTCCCCGACACGGGGCCCCTCCTGGGCCCACAGAACAAGTCCCAGACCCCTCACCACTTGTGCCACACAGTGCCCTGCACCGCACTCGTGGTGTGGAAGCGTGCCGGGAGCCTCCGCAGAGCCTGGTGCGCGTGTGTGACTCGCGCCTCGCCCTCCCGTGTGCAGCCCCAGCAGCACAGAGCCCTGCTGAGCACACAGTGTGCGCTCTGGTGTCCGCGGGACCAGCTTCAGAGCGAGGCTCGCGCCCCGCAGAGCACACAGCAGGGACGCGGGTGCCCCTGGGACGACTATGGGGACCCCGGCAGGACCGCGAGGGTGCGGGGCCGGGGGTGCCTCACGGGCGTCCAGAGCGCCGAGCACACCAGGCGGGCAGTTGACCCTTCTTGCGGGAGAGACTGTGCTCGGCACTGGAGTGAGCTGTTTTTCTCAAAGAGTATTGAGGGGATGAGGGTAGGTAAGTACTAAGCACAATTTGTAGTTTAGGCCCTGAAAAAGTTTGTTATTCCAAACACGTTTGGTGTGCCTATGAGGCTTCTAAAAGTGAGTTTGTAGCTAACAGCTTGTTTATCTAATGTGCACTGAATATTTTACATCAATACCATATTGCTTTACGTTAATACTGCATGCTTTTTATGTGAATTGAATAAAGGGGGTCATAAGCACTGTTAGGAAAGGAAAGGGGAGGAAAGAAAAGAAAAAAAAGAAAAGAAAGGAGCATTCTGCAACAAAGGTATAAAACCCTGGCTGCAGAAAGCAGAGGGGCCCGTCTGTTGGTGGAAAGTCTCAGGCTGGTCCCTACTGTTACAAGAATGCTGCAGTCTTCGCCTTCGAAGGTCCTGAGCGCGTCTCCTGGTCCCCTCCGCTGGCTGCACGGAGCTCAGAGCGGCAGCCCCTGAGCTGCGTGGGCTTTCGGCTGCATTTCCTATTGGCTCCCTTTCCGCGGTGGACGCTTTTCCTAGTAAGAGTCCCAGTTCCCCTTGAGAACGAGACTCCCGTGCCAGGGAGAGTTTATCAGAACTGGCCCGTGGGGTTCACAGCCATCGGTGTTGTGGGCTTATTTATGCTGAAATGCACATCCACAGTAGACAGGTTGGCAGGTTGGAAACAGCTTCATGGGCGCCTGGCTTCCCCTTGGCCAGAGGGCGCGGACGCTGCTGGATCTGGGTTTTTGAAGGCAATGCTAGGATGATCAGTTTTTGGTACCCTACTTAGGATGGATGTACAGTTTGTCTAATACAAAGTATATGGGGTTTAATACTGCTTTTGAGTCTAATTGATCTACTTTAAATTTATGATCCATTCACATTCTTTGAAAAATAAACTAATATTCTCTTGTGTAATTTCTATACTGCCTTGCATTTGGTAGAGGATAAATTTGGTGAAGAACACATCTGTACTATTAAAAAAATAGAATGCTGAATCATAATGATGTGAGTCAAACTGATTGGGCAAGAAATACACAGACAGTTAGATAAACAGGTAAAAATTAACCAGACTCTCAGTGTCAGACAAGGTGAGATTTAGAAATTATTGATCAACATAGTGAATATAGTTACCGACACTTAATGCATCCAATGTACAAGGTTCCGTGATTTCATCAGCCATCGGCCCTGTTCTTTATTCATCTGATACCCAGGTTCATTCCCATGGAGGACCTTCATAGGTGGCGAAGGTGTCCAGCCGGTATCTAGTCACTGCTATGCCAACACAACATAGAATATATACGTCAACATTGCCATGTACAAACACACACTGAACCAATCATGTAGGACTTTGTATTACCGAAGCCCGTACTTCCCACCTCTGTCCCAGGTAGGCCTCGGGCCGTTCTGCTCTGCTGTACGTACTCAGGGTGCAAACAAGTCCCTCTCGGGGAGAGCATTCCTAAGCCGGACTCAGCATAATCTGACAGGGAGGCCTACTCAGCACATCTCTGCATCCTATACAGAGCATCTGTGAGCATTTACAGCTCGGATGGAGTGTCCGTAAGTCAGGGACTTTTTTATGTTAATCTGTTTTCTCCTAAAGACGTATAAGCAGTTTTTCATGGAAAGCCCCAAACAAACCAGAAATTTACAAGGCCAAAAAGGCTGAAAATTGAAATTGTTATGAGCTCAAAAAATTGAATGAAGCAGCTACTGGAAGTTTTAGCAGCTATTAATATGGATTGAGCACTAGATGAACAGTCACCAAAACATACAGAGCGCGCACAACAGTCTGCTTCACGTGGGGTCGTGCGAGCGCCGTCACTGACAGCTCGGTGTGTCACAGTCAGCGAAGGCATCGGAGCAGCCGTCATCGGATGCTTCTTTCCTGAAGTAAAATTGTCGATTCTGATCAACGAGCCAGTCACAAGGGAATCGGTGGTGCTGCCTGGTGGAAATACTCGTGTTAGGCAATCATATAATGACACCGTCCCCTCTCTTCTGTCCTGGCGTCCACCCGAAGAGCCTGCGGGCAGCTGTGGCCTCGCTGGACTCACCCTCTGGCCCCTCTGCCTTCATATGATCCCTTCAGCCCCCCTTAAGTTCCGGTAGGTTACGCAGCTGACCTCACACCGACGTCTGCCATCACAGATGCTATTTGTGATTTAGATAATGTCCCCTCTCCTGGTTTCGGGCACACTTTCTGTGAAGACTGCCAGGGCCAGCTGGCAGAACCGGACGGTACCTGAGTCAGGAGGTGAGGGTTAAGAAAAACACAAGACAGACAAACATGCGTTCAGGAGGGCCTCTCAATCAGTACTGAGCAGGATTTTAAATAATACTGTAGGGTTTTAAAGTTAATTATGGTTTTCTTTTTTTTTTTTTGAGACAGAGTCTCGCTTTGTAGTGCAGGCTGGCCCTGAGCTCGCTATGGAGCCCAGGCAAGCCACTGCGAACTCAGCAATCCTCCTGCCTCTGCCTCCCGAGTGCTGGGATGTCAGGCGTGAGCCACCTCGCCCGGCAAAGTTAATTATGTTTTAACAGAACTTTAAATGTGTGATATTTAATAAAATGTGCCAATCATAAATGAATAACCTGCTATTTCTGATTGGATTGATAATTCTCATGAAGTAAAGATGTCAATATGTCTACAACCAAATCGTGATTTTGGAAGTCACACTTGCTGAGAGCCAGTACCCTTTTGGACTGGGTTAACATTATTTTTTTCTCCAAGTACTGTTGTTAGAGAAAAAAACAGAGTAAAACAGATGTTTGTTTAACCACCATTACGTGCCTAGCCCCTGAGTTACCAGTTATGTGCCTAGGCTTTGAGTTAAAATGTAAAAGAATGTAAACCATTTGCTTTTCTTGTGCTGTTTCTGTAACGTCTTGAAGTTGATGGCTATTCATCTGTAGTTGCTGCTTGTTCTGTAAATAAAAGCTGGACTTAGAGAACAGGACGCGCCACTTAGCTAAAATTCACTTCACTTGTGCTACGGCCTATTAACGGGAAACGTGAGCGTCCGTGGAGTCAGCCCGACAGCCGGAGGGTAGCGTAGTGCAAACCAGCAGTATAATCTGAGAGGTGAACTGAGGTCATGAGCCGGACACGGAGAGGACTGGCCTGGCACAGTCCACGCCTTGCTTGCAAATAAAGCTTCTGTTGTTTAACCCCAGTTCCACGCCTCCATGAGTCCCCTCTGATTCCCCATATAACATGATTCTGGCTACTAATGCTATGGCTTTATTTCATGTACTTATTAGTGTTTATCATTTTGTGACAGTTGCTTAATTGTCATAAATTAGTTCAATTTCATGTGTTTTAAATTTTAGATTGTTAGCAGGTGTTCACTATTATATTTAAAGCCATTTTACACATTCTTGTGTATATTGGTTTATTGATTCATGTATTTTGTGTTTTATATGATTAAAGAATAAAATTGCTGTGATAAAATGCATGTACAATATAATTTTTTTAAGTGTTTAGAGGTGAATTGCTTAAATTCTAATTCTTAGGGGTTTTTTTGGTTTTTTTTGGTTTTTTTTGAGGCAGGGTCTCACTTTGTAGTTCAGCCTGGTTCTGAGCTCACTATGTAGCCCAGGCAAGCCTTGAACTCAAAGCAGTCCTCCTGTCTCTACTTCCCGAGTGCTGGGATTACAGGCATGGTGATGCCTGGCTGCTTGTGTATTTTTTAATCTAGAAAAATTAGTTGAACTATCTTGGTCAACATACATTCAGATCTTTTAAAATTTACTTATAAATTTTTTGACAGATATTTACATATTTCACTTAGTTTCCATTTATTAATTAGGTTTGCCAAATCTGATATTCTTGCATTTTTATACTTTTTGGTCCTTTTACAAAATACCCAACTCCTGCAGCTTAAGAGAGGCTTTAATTTTTTTTCCCAAAATGACTACAATTTAATGAAGACTGCTAGTTTTAGAAAGTGTAGGTCTTGGTTTGAAATATTTTATCACATTTTTCAAATTAATTATTCCATCTACTTACACATTATGTCATAAACTATTCACTACAGTTAAGTATATTGTGAATCTATATGTTTCTTAATTGTTAATAACTGGCCCAGCAGTGACTCTATGGGATGCATTTTCAGTTAAAATCACTGGGTGAGAGGAAAACCTCATTTCATGGTTTTCACATTATTTCAGTTTTCAAAATTAGACCCAGAGCGGAGGCGATCTCCCGTGTGGTCAGCACGGCGCGTCCGAGCGCCGCGAGCGAGGGGCCGCTGGGGACGCCGGTCCGGCCTGGAGCGGGTCTGCGCCGTCCCCGCGAGGAAGCTTCGCGCGCACCGGGCCGCCCGCTTGGGCCGCAGCAGGGGGGGGCCCCCGGGGCCCGTGGTCGCCGGCCTGGCGGATGCCGCTGGCTCCGCCGAGCGTTGTGAAAGCTTTGCTTCTGGGGTGACTACAGCGGGAGAATTTCAGGAGAATTAGTGCAAGTCCCGAACATGAAATAATGAAGTAAATACAACACGCCGAAAGATGAAGGGCTTTCCGGGTAAACCGTTAGGACAGCCGGGAAGCTCGCCGGGGAGAGACCAAAGCTGCGAGGAAAAGGTGCGCGTGGACCGCCGCGTGGCCCGGTCGGGGGAGGCCCGGGTGGCACGGGGCACGGGGCACGGGGCAGGGGGCGCGGACGAGCCGCAGCCCGGGGAAGGGCCGGCCGGGCTCCTTCACGAGCTGTCTTTCCAGCGATGACCGGAGCGTGTGCTCAGACAAATAGTCAGAGGCGACAAAGAGGGCTGTGTTTGCAGCCGCAAACGGAGCAGCCCTGGATAGGAAGGTACAGGAGTGTCTAGAGGTGAGAGAGGAAAGCGAGGCGTGAGGCGACTGCAGATCCTTCTGGCCGAGGAGACTGTGACGGGGTGCACAAAATACCCCTCCTTGTTCTCTGCCTTTTCCCCCCAAGACAGAAACATAAATGTAAAATGAGGGCAAGTTTTTCCACTGTCCACAGCAAATTTTGAAAGCCTCGATTTCCCGCCCGTGTGGTCCTGTCAGGGTCGGCTCCTCGCGGGACAGGCCGGGTCCCGCGGAGTCTCACCGAGACGGTCATGCTGAGGGGTCCGTTTGTACAGCCGCGCGTGGGGTCCCAGGGCCTCCGGCCTCCTGCCGTCAAATTGCCATGTCACCTTTCAGGGTGAGAAAACTTCTACTCCGTGTAATCAAATCTTAAATTATAGCATAATCAAAGGCGACAGAACTTAAGAAATCACAACTAGATGTCTATCATATGAGAGTGTGAAGGAGACAGTAACTGCTGAATCGTAAGGCACGTAGAGTGCATACTTTTCCTACATTTATTTTACGTTTAAGTAATTTTGGCAGGTAGCCTCAGTACTTCACAAACTAAATCATAGACAAATGAGTTCCTCAGTATCATACACACGTGTTTCTGAAATAGTCACTACAGTCCGATTGCAACAGGGTCTAACAATGGCTGACTGCACAGTGAAGAAACTCTACTTCACACCAAATACACTGCTGCTAAACATACGGCTGACAGTTCAAAGTGCTCTGAGGGAGTTTCTGTCTAAAACCATTTATTCCACGTCAGTTTCTTAATGTTTAGCAACGCAGATTGTTTTTTGTTTTTTGGGTTTTTTTTGGCAGTTCCAGGGCTCGAACTCGGGCCCTTGTACATCCAAAGTTGGCGCAGTACCACTTGAGCTAAATCCCCAGCCCTGGGATTGTATGTTTTGTTTTGTTTTGTTTTGTTTGAGACAGGGTCTCGCTTTGTAGCTCAGGCTGGCCCTGAGCTCACTATGCAGCCCAGGCAAGCCTCGAACTCAGCAATCCTCCTGCCTCTGCCTCCCGAGTACTGGGATGACAGGCGTGAGCCACCATGTCTGGCATTGTGGTTTGTGGCGTTGATTGTTGGTGGGCGTGTCTCCACGCCCAGCATTATATGTGGTCACTGGGGATCGAACTCAGGACCTTGCGCTTGTGAGGCAGGCACCCGAACCACTGAGCTAACCCTCCGGCCCCGGGGATTGTATTTTTAAATCATGGAGTGTAATCATTCTCTTACATATTCCTGTCTTAGACATTTTAGGGGGAAATCTACCATGAAAGGTAAGGATTTCTTCTTCTCTAAGTGTAGTAGCCTTGACTGGTACTCACACAGCACTGGCGGATCTGACAGCTCTCGCATTAGTGGAAGAAGGCGCAGGAAGTTGACTCCACAGCTGAAAGGAAAAGCTTCCCCGGCTCACAGCTCCATAGATTGTGCCACGGCCGGCAGGTCCGGGGGACACAGCACAGCAGAGGGGCATCGCGCGGCAGTTATCGGCGAACGCTGGCCAGAGGGCACGGCAGGCGCCCGCGCCAGAGAGGAGACCTCCATGCATCAGATCAAAGGCCCAACACTGTGTCTTCATGATCTTTCGAGGAACACTGAGGCGGTTGTGACATCCGAGTTCCAAGGACGTGGGCCCCACACCCTCGCCCGGCCGGGTGAAGCCCGCGGCGCCTCTCTCCGGCGGCCTCCCGCGGGCTGCGCTCTCGTGGCCAGGGCCCCCGGCCCGGCAGCTCCGGCTCCCCGGTCTGCGCCTCGGCTGCACGGACGGCGCGCGCTTCAAGCCCTGGCGCTCAGGAGCTCACCGGCCGGGCCCTCCCGGCGGCTCCCTGCCCGCTGCCCGCCCACCAGCGTCTGCAGTCAGGCCCTGCAACCCGGCTTCCCTCTCCGGTGTCTCCAACCCCTTCCAAAGTTGTCCGAAAATGAGTTGCAAAAGCTTCTAAACCACAGGAACAAACACAGTCACAACAACGACCTCAGTTCCTGGGCACCCAGTTTCTGTATCAGGTAGCTTTCCTGCAGCTCAGACAGAATGTCTGCAGCTACGACTGAAGGAAGAGAACTTCATCTGGCTCCTAATTCCAGTAGATTCCATCAAAGGTTGCTGCACTTATGGCGGCCTGGAAGCAGGGCAGGGGACACACCAGTGAGGAGGGACCCAAAGACTGCGACCCGAGGTCATGACCTCGCAGACACGCCTGAGTGTCCTTTACCCCCTGCAGCAGGTCTCAAGCCAAACAGATTGATAGTTGTGCTTAGTCCTCAGCCTCGGTGGGTCATTTTCGTCCCTCTTCTGACCACCACGGCCCCATTACAGAGAGGCCGTGTCCAGCCTTACGGGGGCACAGGAGGGGACTCACAGGGGGCGGGACTGGGTCATGCCCATCAGACTGCAGTACCTGCTCTCGGTGACTGTGCTGTTGATTTGACTCATTAAAATCTGACCAGACCCTGATAGGCTCTACAGGTACACGCTGTGCTCAGTGATCCTGGGAGGAAAACGAGGGCATCTCGGCCGAGCTCAGTGACTTCCGCGTCTCTGCCCGCGATGCCCCCGTCATGCCACGCTCACCAGGCACTCGTTAGACATGGTCCATC